>CM029390.1:1762783-1781980 GCA_017165825.1 Hepsetus odoe | reverse complement strand
CTTCCATACATTCGAAGTGATGCTGCTAAGCATTAGGTCTGATTTAGCGCTCCATATCCTATTAATTTACAGACCTCCAGGACCATATGCTGCCTTTATTAATGAATTTGCCAATCTGCTCTCTGATTGGTTGTTAGGTTTGCTAGATTCGTGATGCTAGGCGACTTTAACATACATGTTGATACAGAGACGGATGCAGGTGCCAAAAGCTTCTTAACGCTCCTCGATTCTGTCGGTTGCACCCAGCATGTATCAGGACCTACCCATGTACAAGGACACACGCTAGATCTAATTATCTCGTATGGACTTGACATTGATACTGTACTGGTCCACTCCTTAAATAAACTTTGTTCCGACCATTCTTTAATCACGTTTGAGATTAATATGTCTCCACCGTACCTCACTGAAAGGACTAGTACAACACGATGCCTAAACAAGGCTAAATGTGTTCAGTTTATGGAGGCCGTAACGGAGATAGACTTCACCGGTAAAAAAACTGTTAATGACATCACCAACATGTACAATACAGTAGTTGGGCAGATCCTTGATCAGGTCGCCCCAATTAAGATAAAGAAGGTCAGAACTATCAGGCACTCTCCATGGTTCAGTGATCACACACAGGCTGCTAAGCGGGAGTGCCGTAAGCTAGAACGCAGATGGAAGACAACAGGTCTCCAAGCCTCTCAGGCTCTATGGCTCGCTAAATTAAAACAATATAAGAAAGCTCTATATAGTGCTCGCACTGAGTACTATTCAAAGCTTATTGAGAACAACAAGCATAACCCCCGCTATTTATTTCAGATACTCGCTCAGCTAACAGACAAAACTGATAGAAGGCCAGCGTGTAGTATTACTAACGATAGGTTTGGATGGATCATCTGGATGTTGTAGGACTGTCATGGCCGACACGCCTCTGCAACATCGCATGGACATCAGGGATGGTGCCTCTGGATTGGCAAACCGGGGTGGTGGTCCCCCTCTTTAAGAAAGGGGACCGGAGGGTGTGTTCCAACTATAGAGGGATCACACTTCTCAGCCTCCCGGGGAAAGTCTATTCAGGGGTCCTGGAAAGGAGGGTCCGTCGCATAGTCGAACCTTGGATACAGGAGGAGCAGTGTGGTTTTCATCCAGGTCGCGGAACAGTGGACCAGCTCTAGACCCTTATCAGGGTCCTGGAGGGTGCATGGGAGTTTTCCCAACCAGTCTACATGTGCTTTGTGGACTTGGAGAAGGCATTCGACTGTGTCCCTCGGGGAGTCCTGTGGGGGGTACTCCGGGAGTATGGGGAATCGGATTCCCTGTTAAGGGCTGTCCGGTCCCTGTACAACCGGTGTCAGAGCTTGGTCCGAGAGAGAGAGAGAGAGAGAGAGAGAGATACAGAGAGAGATACAGAGAGAGAGAGTTCCTCATTACTCAGTTTTTAATCACTACAGAGACACTTTTATTGCCTCCATGTGTTCATGCAGTCGGCCCACCAACTTTCCGTGCAGTGGAGGGGTGTGTGTGTGTGTTGGGGGGGGTTGTGTGTGCGTGTGTGTGTCTGTGTGCGTGTGTGCGTTTGTGTCTGTGTGTGTGTGTATGTATAGGTGTGTATGTGTGTCTGTGTGTGTGTTGGGGGGGTGTGTGTATGTGTAGGTGTGTGTATGTGTGTCCGTTCAGCAGGAAGTCTGAGTGTGTGTGTCTGTGTTCAGAAATCCTCTGGAGAAGAGATGAAGTTGAACCTGAAAGTTTTGTGTTGAGCACTAAACCTGCTCTCTCTCCTCTTTAAAACTCAGTTTACTGAACTGAAACTGTCTCTGTTCCCTGAACCCCAACCTAGGAGTCTGGAAATCCTGCATGAAGATTATGCATGGTGTCCGTTTCCCAGAATCAGTGAGTGGAGCTAAACTCCAGCAAATTTATAAAGTGGGCGGGGCTGTAGAGCAGATGAACGACTATAAAGCAGCTGTGCTGCTGAAGGACAACAGTTTGATACTGGAAGAAAGTTCCTCCTGCTGGAGTCTCTTACACACGGACCCTGTAAGAACCTTCTTCTCCTCCTCTGCAGCTACAGTTTCTACACGGGGTGAGTTTTACTGTCTTTATGTTCAACAAAATAAATCTTTAATAAGGAACAGGTTCATCCTCAACACTTTCTTCATGAAGAGAAGATCAGCGTGAAGTCAAGAAGGCTTTTATTGTCATTTCAGCCACATACACGGAACACAGTGAAACCAAATAACCTTCCTCCAGGACCCTGGAGCTACACCCAGGACACGACATAAGACACAAGACAAGACAAATAGACAAGTACAGACAACAACAGACAGAACAATACACAGTACAGATCAGGGTGAAGAACAGAACCTCTAAACTGTTTTCATAATAATTAATTATTGTTAATTTTTATTATTGTTATTGTCGTCGTCATCATCATCGTAGCTAACATTTATTATTATTAATAGTAGTAGTAATAGAAGAATTGTTATTGTTTTTGTTGCATTTTTTATTATATTATATTATTGTTATCATCATTATTGATAACAATAATAACAATGATAACGAAAATAAATATTTGTTGGATTCTTCGATTGAGAACTGAGGTCGAGGAGTCAGTGATGAGGCGAAGAGGTTTTAAGCTATATCCAAGTTTATTAACAGAAGAGTAACAGAGTTCTTGCAAGATGTCAAAAGACTGGTCAGTGTTCCTCTCTATGTTGAATCCTTTCTCTCTCTAACTTGCACAGTTCAGAGTGTGCCTTTTTATCTGTCTCCGGGAGCTCCAAGGCCTCCGGTGGAGACACCTAATCTAAGACTATGACCTTGTTTGGGTGTTTTTAACGTGCAAAGAAAGCGTTACTCAGAAGAGAACAGAGAACAGAGGAAAATAGAGAATATATGCGTATATATAAAATAAGTAAGTAAAATCAACCTACAATCCGTCATTGTTGTAGCTACATGGTTGTAGCTAATATTTATCATCATTATCAACATTAATACTACTACTAATAATAATAACAATAAAAATAATGACGGTAATAATACGATAATAAATTCTAGCAACATTAGCATTATTATTTTTGTCGTTGTTTGTTGTTATTATTATACATTGCTGTTATTTATTATTTTCGTTGCATTAATGTTGTTGCATTATTTTATTGCGATTATATTATTAATGTCAAAAATAATGATAAATGTTAGCTACAACAATATTTTTATTATTGTTATTGTTCTTTTTACTAATATTATTATAACCGTGTAACGGTGGCGGGGTGTAGGGAGGACGCCAATGCTGAGCCAGGGGTTCGAAACGTAACTTTATTAACTATATTTACAAAACAAAACAAAGGACTGCAGTTCCTAACCAAAATCAAGGAACTGCAGCCTAAACCAAACCAAAATACCAAACCACCACAGAGTGTAGGCTAAGCCTAACAAATGAGCCGCGCTCTGTTCTGACTCATCGGGGCTTAAATAGTCAGCCCCAATGAAACACACCTGTGCCTTCATTAGCTCAGGTGTGTTCAGTCAGAACAGAGCGCCCTCTATCGTGCACAAAACACCTCATCCGTGACAAACCGTTATTTTCATTAACGTTAATAATAAAATTAGCAACAATAAAAATGAGCAACAATAATACAAATTAAGAAAAATAATAAAAATTAGCAACAACAATGATAAACAACGACAAATAATAAGCTAATGTTGCTATTGTTAAAATGTATTATTAAAGTTATTATTATTATTATTATTGTTGTTGGTGAGGTTTGTACACAATTAAAATTTTCACTGAAGATCTGAGCGCTTGAAGGCTCCTCTCTGGCGCATGCGCAAAAAACGCGGAACATGGGCCGTGACTCAATGTTAAGGAGCTTGATGCACCAACCGCTCAGCTGTACAGCACAGAAAAGTAATGTATTGAAAACCTCAGATCTCCACATTCACTCCTAAACCTCGTAACTCCACCTGAGCCAGAATGTTTTTAGACATTATCAATGTAAGAGACAGAACCCAGCCACTAGGGATGCACAAGCCAGTGTATTTCTTTGTGCTGGTCTCAGTACCGGGTAAATGGTGAGGGTTACGTCAGGAAGGGCATCCGGTGTAAAACTTTGTCTGCTTATTGATTTGGCAACGATACAGAATTCCATACCGGATCGGTGGAGGCCGGGTTAACAACGACCGCCATCAGTGCAGAAGAAGGTCCAGATAAAGAAGGAGAGGAGGGTAGAAGTGAAGGTAGGGACTTTGAATGTTGGTAGCATGACTGGTAAAGGTAGAGAATGAGCTGATATGATGGAGAGAAGGAAGGTTGATCTGTGTGAGAGACTAGATAGAAGGGTAGTAAGGCCAGGTGTATTGGAGGAGGGTTTAAACTGTTCTACCATGGTGTGGATGGAAGGAGGAATGGGGAGGAGTTATCCTGAAGGAAGAGTAGGTGGAAAGTGTTTTGGAAGTGAAGAGGGTGTCAGGGAGGGTGAGGAGTTTGAAGCTGGAAGTTGAAGGTGTGATAATGAATGTTGTTAGTGCTTATGCTCCACAAGTTGGTTGTAAGATGAAAGAGAAGGAAAAATTCTGGAGTGAGTTAGATGGAGTGATAGAGAGTGTACCCAGGGGAGAGAGAGTGGTGATTGGTGCAGATTTTAATGGTCATGTTGGTGAAGGGAACAGAGGTGATGAGGAGGTGATGGGTAGGCATGGTGTTAAGGAGAGGAATGCTGAAGGTCAGATGGTTGTAGATGTTGAAAAGGATGGAAATGTCTGTAGTTAATGCTTATTTGAAGAAGAGGGAGGAGCACAGGGTGACGTATAAGAGTGGCGGAAGATGCTCACAGGTGGATTATATTCTTTGCAGGAGGGTCAGTTTGAAAGAGATCAGAGACTGCAAAGTAGTGAAAGGGGAGAGCGTCGCTAAACAGCATAGGATGGTGGTCTGTAGGATGACCTTGGAGGTCAAGAAGAGGAGGAAAGTGAGGACAGAGTCAAGGATCAAGTGGTGGAAGCTGAAGGAGGAGGACTGTAAGGTGGAATTCAGGCAGGAGTTAACACGGGCACTGGGAGGTGTTGAAGAGCTACCGGATTGCTGGGAAACTACTGCAGAAGTGATAAGGCAGACGGCTAGACATGTACTTGGTGTGACATCCGGAAGGAAGAAAGAGGAGAAGAAAACCTGGTGGTGGAACTAAGAAGTCCAGGAGTGTATTCAAAAGAAGAGGGAGGCAAAGAAGACATGGGAAAGTCAGAGAGATGAAGAAAGTAGACTAACCGCAGGGTGAAGGCCAAAGATAAGGTGTTTGGTGAATTGTATGAGAGGTTGGACAATAAAGAGGGAGAAAAGGACCTTTACTGATTGGCTAGACAGAGAGACAGATCTGGGAAAGATGTGCAGCAGGTCAGGACGATTAAAGATAGAAATGGTAACGTACTCACAGGTGAGCAGAGCGTGTTGAGCAGATGGAAGGAATACTTTGAGGAGCTGATGAATGAAGAAAATGAGAGAGAGAGAGAAGACTGGATGATGTGAGAAGAGTGAACCAGGAAGTGCAACAAAAAAACAAGATGGAAGTAAGGGCAGCGATGAAGAGGATGAAGAATGGAAAGGCTGTTGGACTGGATGACATACCAGTGGAAGCATGGAGATGTTTAGGGGAGATGGCAGTTGAGTTTCTGACCAGATTGTTTAACACAATCTTGGCAAGTGAGAAGATGCCTGAGGAGTGGAGATGAAGTGTACTGGTACCGATCTTCAAGAATAAGGGTGATGCACAGAGCTGTAGTAACTATAGAGGGATAAAGTTGATCAGCCACACCATGAAGTTATGAGAAAGAGTAGTGGAAGCTCGGTTAAGAAAAGAGGTGAGAATCAGTGAACAGCAGTATGGTTTTATGCCGAGAAAGAGCACCACAGATGCAATGTTTGCTCTGAGGGTGTTGATGGAGAAGTACAGAGAAGGTCAGAAGGAGCTGCATTGTGCCTTTGTGGACTTGGAAAAAGCAGGTGACAGGGTGCCTAGAGAGGAGTTGTGGTTTTATATGAGGAAGTCTGGTGTTACAGAGAAGTATGTGAGAGTAGTTCAGGATATGTATGATGGCAGTGTAACAGTGGTGAGATCTGCAGTGGGAGTGACGGATGCATTTAAGGTAGAGGTTGGATTACATCAAGGA
Organism: Hepsetus odoe; assembly: GCA_017165825.1. NCBI lineage: Eukaryota > Metazoa > Chordata > Actinopteri > Characiformes > Hepsetidae > Hepsetus > Hepsetus odoe. Next base: position 1,775,836 of record CM029390.1, on the reverse strand, counting down.
TCAGCACTGAGCCCATTCTTGATTGCAATAGTAATGGACAGGTTGACGGACGAGGTTAGACGGGAGTCTCCGTGGACGATGACGTTTGCTGATATTGTGATCTCTAGTGAGAGTAGGGAGCAGCTTGAGGAGAACCTGGAAAGATGGAGATCTGCTCTGGAGAGGAATGAAAGTGAGTAGGGCAAAGACAATACATGAGTGTGAATGAAAGGGAGGAAAGTGGAGTGGAGGTAACAAAGGTGGAGGAGTTTAAATACTTGGGATCAACAGTTCAGTGTAACGGCGAGTGTGGAAGAGAGGTGAAGAAGAGAGTGCAGGCTGGTTCGAATGGGTGGAGAAGAGTGGCTGGAGTGATTAGTAACAGACGCGTACCAGCTAGTGTAAAAGGGAAGGTTTACAGGACAGTAGTGAGACCAGCTATGTTGTATGGGTTGTAGACGGTGGCACTGACGAAAAAGCAGGAGGCGGAGCTGGAGGTGTCAGAGCTAAAGATGCTGAGATTTTCATTGGGTGTGACGAGGATGGACGGGATTAGAAATGAGTATATTAGAGGGACAGATCAGGTTAGACGTCTTGGAGACAAAGTTAGAGAAGCAAGGTTGCGTTGGTTTGGACATGTACAGAGGAGAGACGAGGATTATATTGGAAGGAGGATGTTGAGGATGGAGCTGCCAGGAAAGAGGAGAAGAGGAAGACCAAAGAGGAGGTTTATGGACGTGGTGAGAGAGGACATGCAGGTGGTCGGTTTGAAGCAGGAAGATGCAAAATACAGGAAGAAATGGACACAGTTGATCCGCTGTGGCCACCCCTAAACGGAAGCAGCCGAAAGAAAAAGAAGGTCAATGTAAGAGACAGAAAGACAGACGTGGTTTTTTACCTGCTGGAGGACTTTCTTCATCTTCCACTCTTTGATCTTCAGGATCAGTAAAAGCATCTGTGTGGGTCAGGAATAAAAGAGTGGAGGTGTTTTTAAAATCTTCAGGACTCTTTCAGTTAATCCAGAGAAAGATCATTTACTGTGCGTGTGTAGGTCATGGACAGGTGTGTCCACTGTGTCCTGCTGCTCATTACAGTCACTACAGGTAAGATCTGCACTCTCACCGCTTTACACTCTCAGTAAACTCTCTCTGCTCTCTTTCTCTTTCACTTTACTTTCTGCTCGATTTGAATCTTCAAACACAATGTACAGTGTGGCCAAAAGTATACGGACACATCAACAACACACCTCTTAGATCAACGCCCCGAATCCAAAACCATGAGCATTCGTGTAGAGTAGCTCCACCCTTAAACACGTCACTCTTTTAGTAAAGACTTTAAACAGTTTGGAGTGTTTGAGGGAATGTGTGTCCATTCAGTCAAAACAGTGTTTCCTCCATCAAACGGTACTGTAACCAGTATGCAGTCTGCTAGGGAGTGTTCTGGTCTCAACCAAACCCAGATTACTTCATCAGACTGCCAGATGGTGAACCATCATTCATCCCAGTAAAGGACACATGTCCACTGCTCCTGAGTCCAGTGAAGACATGGTTTACACCTGTTAGCAGTGGGCGGAGCTCAGTAGTGAGGGTATAGTTTTGGCCACTATAGTGAGTTTCAGGTCGAGTGCAGAAGATAAATTGCCTGCTTGTGTGTGAGACTGATGAACTGGCAACCTGTCCAGGGTGTCTGACCGTCTTTGACCTTATTAGTGTAACCTACTCTGAACGCAGGGAGCCACACAGGGTTTGGACCCAAATGCAGTGCCTGAAGCTGCCAGTACCCAAAAAACACACAAAAAACCCGAGCACCACAATAAACCCAAAAACAGGTGGAAAACAAAATGCTCAACACGGGTGGGCGTTTGAGCTTGAATGTTGTAGCAAAAAAAAAAAAAAAAAAAAAAAAAAAAAAAGAAACATGAGAAGGGAAGGTGAAGCGACAGTCAGCACAACAAGGCGAAGCTCAAGGGTGCTGAACTGACGCAAACACAAAGCGAGAGAGACAGGGAGACCCGAGAGAAAACACAAGGATCGTTACCAAATTACTGTCTGAGTCAAACAACGACCCAGCAACTTTGAATTGTTTTCTCTCCCTTTAAATAAGCCAAAGCACAGGTGAACCGAATCACTGTTGATCACCGTGCCTGAATGGCAAGTCTCCTAACAGCGGTTTGGCTCCCCCTAGCGCCCCGTGGGGGTAGGGCTCTTACAATTAGCACTGAGATCATCTCTAACACCCTCATGAGACGAGTCAGGACAAGTGAGATGGACAATGACTGAGGTGTCCATTAAAATGATTCCATACAAAAGCACGAAAAAACAACCTTTTATCTAATTCTCTCTTTCAGGGTCTGAATCAGCAGTTCCTCCAGTGGAGGTGAAGATCAATGGTCCTGCTACTCTCCCCTGCTCTGAGAAATTTTCTGGTGTTGTCAGATAGACCTTCATCCATAAACCCTGTGATGCTCTGGTTCAGTGTGATCAGACTTCATGCAGATCAATGGAGGGTTCTCAGATGATCCATGATCAGTACCTGCAGGGAGATCTGTCTCTCACCATCACCGAAGCTGATTTCAGTAAGAGAGGTCTCTACACATGTGACTGTGATGGTTAAGACATCTGTGATGTTCAGCTTCTGATTGAACGTAAGTGTCCATCTGTGTCCTTCACTGAATATTGAGGATAGACTCCAGAGGTTTAAGTTGAACACTTTGGATCAGATTTGAGTTGATGATGTTTTTCTTCTCAGCCTTGACGACCACAATTCAGAAAAAGGCTGGTGTCCCTCAGTAGTTTAGTTCTTCTCATTTTGGAGATGGAGCTTGAAGTGTCCCAGCTTCCACCTTTAAACTGAGCTCAGGAAATGACTTAAGGGTAGATGTACGTTTACCAGATGATCCTGAATCAAACCCTGAATCCTGGAACTGATGGAGTATCATTGTACTGTTTCTTCATCAGGTGCTGGTGTCTCTGAGAGGTCTTCTGGATCTGTCCCTGTAAAATCAAACTCAGTCTGGTACGTCTTCCTGACGTACCAGATCTGAATCTATACAGATCCTCCTGTCCTTCACAGACTGTGGAGGACCTCCACAGTCCTTCATAATGTGTTCATGATGTTTCTCCTTAATTCTGCTCCTGAAGATCCACTGATCTACACAGTGTTTCACCACCAGCACACCTGGGGCAGGAGGTCCTGAGAGCAGGATTAAGAAACATCACAGCAGAGCCTGTCGTTAGAAATAAACGTCACGGCTTTAATACTGAAGTTTCTTTCTGTGTGTTTTTGTGTGTAGATGATCGTCCATGTCAGGGAGGTGGGACACCAGTGTGGGTGACTGTACTGCTGGCAGTTGTCCTTCTGGCTGTGTTTGTGGAGACAGTGGTGATTGTGCAGCAGAGGAGGGAAATTCAACTTCTCCGTTCTGGATCAGGAATGAGTGGGGATGTTGATCACAGTGACACTCCAGACCAGAGATGATCATCCTGCAGTAATCAAGAGGAAGTAGTTTCAGAGATCTTTCCTAATCTGTCTCTCTCTCTTTCTTTTGAGTGTTCTTCTGCTCCCTCCAGGAGATTTGTATGAATGTGGATGGTTATCAGTGTGGTGTCTTCCATCTACTGATCACCTAAAAGACTACAGTGTGTGTTTTTATTCCTGCTCTTCTCTGAAGCCTCTTCTGCTGCTGAGATGCTGCTTCATCTCTTTCTTTTAACCCTTAAAGTGTTCTTTTTCTTTTGGAACTTAAAGAGAAAGGAGCAAAAGTCAGTTATACATACAGTCAACCACAGTGTGGAGATGTTCCACCCACATGGAGCTCCAATAATGGAGATGATAGAGTTTGGAGAGGATACAGTGGAGCTTCATTTTTACAGTACTGTAAAATCAGACTGAGGTTCTTAGGTCTTCAGTCTATAAAATATTGCTTTTAGAATGAATATAAAATGAGTGTTCAGTCTCAGGTTTCTCTCCTGTGTAAATGAATGTTTTTATCGAGGGGTTTCTGTTATGATCAGACTGGATGTTCATCCTCACAGCTTATTAACAAACTGTATGTTTTATATTTAATATAATAAAAGGTTAAGTTGTGACTTTAGTGATTGTTTACTGATCTCACATTAAAATCTCTTCATTAAAAGAATGATCAGACTTTTACTGTTCATCTCTGTCTACATGATGTTCTGTTTTACAGACACGTCACTGCTGAGAGTTTGATTCCCTGAAACACTGATGGAGGAACAGTTTACACTTAGTACTGTACACATGTTAAAGAGAAGACCAGGCTCTCACTGCTCTAGACCTCCACATCAGTTTGTAGCTCAGATCCTTACGCTTGTTCACTTTTCTTCTTCCTGCACATCAGTATAAACAAGGAAGCTTCAATCCCAAATCCTTTCTTTTGTGTCTTTTCTTTACTCCTCTCTTTCTGAGAAGGGAACAGGAGAAACTCCAGAGAAGGAGTAGAACCATCAGAACACCCGGAGAAAGTTCTCAAGGGTGAAGTTCTGACACCAACACAGAGAGAGAGAAACAGGGAAACCTGAGAGTAAACTCGAGGATCTTCAGCAGGAGTCATGAAACCTCCAGTAACTCCTACCCTGGTTGTTGGTCTTCTAAAGAGAGTGACAGCTGTAGGGAATTCTCTGATTACTGTGATTCACTACCTGCTCTTCCTAAAACTATCAGACTCCCTCTAGTGGACAGGTGGGAGCAAGTACACTTAATTTCCCACAACATTTAAACTTCTACACTTCTAGTTTGCTTATTGAGATTTGACAAAACCTGTTTTTTCCCTGAAAATGTAGCTAATTTATGCTAAACCTTAAAGAAAGCTAAGGAACCCCTTTCCTTATGATTTTTCAAACACACCTCCCTGAAAACCTGCATGTCCAGGAATGTGAAGAAGGTCCTTCAACACAAACACAACTCTGTTTTAAAAGCTGAAATGTGATTTGAAGAGCAGCATCGATACTGCAGAGTTCAAAGCTGACAGTGAGAATAAAATAAATCTACATAAAGAATATGATGGAAAGAAGCTGTATGGGTGATCACTGACCTCATCACCAAAACATCTCAACCAGCTAAGACTGCAGCCAGATCCTCATGACGGTGGTTCAGACGAGTAAGGCTGTGAAGACACTGAGCAAATGAAACAGCAAAGAAACCGCTTGGTACACAGACTGAACCAGAGAACCGTTCTTTAGGGACTCTCTTTCAGGAAGTGTCTCTCCGACTTCTCTGAAATCTTCTCTTCAGACTCCACCAGACCATTAAAATGTGTGGACGAGCAAAGCAGCTGAGAAACACTCCTCTTAAAAACACCAGTACAACAAAAATCATCCCTGTCTCAGCTCCATCACCCCATCACTGCATTTCTCCATTTCACCATCACTCCATCGCACTTCTTTTCACCTAAAGTGAAAGAAAGTGAAAGTGACAACCCTTGAGGTTGCGAGGTCACAGCACAGAATCTGGTGCTCAGAATTTGAGGAAATAATATCAGAAGAAGAGTTGAAGCTGCACGCTCTGCTGTTTCTCCACCCCTCTAGTACTTTTATAGGCAGTAAAGCCCCGCCCGCAGTGTAGATGATGAAGAGAAAGGTTTTATGAAGTTTTTGTGACAGTTGTGATGACAGATGTACCATCATTCTGTGTTCTGGTCTAAGGTGGAGTGTGAGTGGCGGTCTAAGGTGGAGTGTGAGTGGAGGTGTAAGGTGGAGTGTGAGTGATGGTGGAGTGTGAGTGGAGGTTTAAGGTGGAGTGTGAGTGGCATTGTAAGGTGGAGTGTGAGTGACGGTGGAGTGTGAGTGGAGGTGTAAGGTGGAGTGTGAGTGGCGGTGTAAGGTGGAGTGTGAGTGGAGGTGTAAGGTGGAGTCTGAGTGACGGAGTGTGAGTGGCGGTGTAAGGTGGAGTGTGAGTGGAGGTGGAAGGTGGAGTGTGAGTGGCGGTGGAAGGTGGAGTGTGAGTGGCAGTGTAAGGTGGAGTGTGAGCGGAGGTGTAAGGTGGAGTGTGAGTGACGGTGGAGTGTGAGTGGAGGTGTAAGGTGGAGTGTGAGTGACGGTGGAAGGTGGAGTGTGAGTGACGGTGGAGTGTGAGTGGCAGTGTAAGGTGGAGTGTGAGTGGAGGTGTAAGGTGGAGTGTGAGTGACGGTGGAGTGTGAGTGGCGGTGTAAGGTGGAGTGTGAGCGGCGGTGGAAGGTGGAGTGTGAGCGGCGGTGTAAGGTGGAGTGAGTGACGGTGGAGTGTGAGCGGCGGTGTAAGGTGGAGTGTGAGTGACGGTGGAAGGTGGAATGTGAGTGGTGTTGTAAGGTGGAGTGTGAGTGACGGTGGAGTGTGAGTGGAGGTGTAAGGTGGAGTGTGAGTGACGGTGGAGTGTGAGTGGCAGTGTAAGGTGGAGTGTGAGTGACGGTGGAGTGTGAGTGGCGGTGTAAGGTGGAGTGTGAGCGGCGGTGGAAGGTGGAGTGTGAGCGGCGGTGGAAGGTGGAGTGTGAGCGGCGGTGGAAGGTGGAGTGTGAGCGGAGGTGTAAGGTGGAGTTTGAGCGGAGGTGTAAGGTGGAGTGTGAGCGGAGGTGTAAGGTGGAGTTTGAGCGGAGGTGTAAGGTGGAGTGTGAGCGGCGGTGTAAGGTGGAGTGTGAGTGGCGGTGTAAGGTGGAGTGTGAGTGGAGGTGTGAGTGGAGGTGTAAGGTGGAGTGTGAGTGGTGGTGTAAGGTGGAGTGTGAGTGGAGGTGTGAGTGGAGGTGTAAGGTGGAGGTGTGAGTGGAGGTGTAAGGTGGAGCGTGAATGGAGGTGTGAGTGGATGTGTGAGTGGAGGTGTAAGGTGGAGTGTGAGTGGAGGTGTAAGGTGGAGTGTGAGTGGATGTGTGAGTGGAGGTGTAAGGTGGAGTGTGAGTGGAGGTGTAAGGTGGAGTGTGAGTGGTGATGTAAGGTGGAGTGTGAGTGGAGGTGTAAGGTGGAGTGTGAGTGGAGGTGTAAGGTGGAGTGTGAGTGGTGGAGAAGAGATGAAGTTTGTAACCTGAAAGTTTAGTTTTGAGAACTAAACACCGGGGCAGTGGTGGTCTGGTGGTGAGGGAGTTGCCCCCCCCACATCGGAAGATTGTGGGTTTGATTCCCTCACCAGTAGGTTGCCCTGAGTTACCCTTGAAGAAGGTACTGTCCCCATCACTGCTCCCCGGGTAGTTTCAATAGCTGCCCACTGCTGCACGGTGTGTTTGTATGCATGGGTTAAATGCAGAGAGTGTGCTGTGACCTCGCAATGACAAGGGTTGTCTCTTTCATTTAAAACTGCTCTCACTCCCCTTTAAAACTCATCAGAGTTCATCGGAGTTCCTCATTACTCAGTTTTTAATCACTACAGAGACACTTTAATTGCCTCCATGTGTTCATGCAGTCGGCCCGCCAACTTTCCGTGCAGTGGAGGGGGGTGTGTGTGTGTGTGTGTGTGTGTGTGTGTGTGTGTGTGTGTGTGTGTGTGTTGGGCGGGGTTGTGTGTGTGTGTGTGTAAGAGAGTCAGGTTGGGTAACATGCCCCAGTGATTTCTCTCTGATGTGAAGTCTGAGTGTGTGTGTGTGTGTGTGTGTGTGTGTTGGGCGGGGTTGTGTGTGTGTGTGTGTGTGTGTGTGTGTGTGTGTGTGTGTGTGTGTGTGTGTGTGTGTGTGTATAAGAGAGTCAGGTTGGGTAACATGCCCCAGTGATTTCTCTCTGATGTGAAGTCTGTGTGTGTGTGTGTCTGTGTGTGTGTGTGTGTGTGTGTGTGTGTGTCTTAGAGTGTCTTCTCTCACTGATCTCTTCCGTCCTTCACACACACTCATACCATATCTAGAACATTCTGACCTGCTTGTTTCTCTCCTCACTCCAAAGAGCAAAGCTAAACATAAAAGAGATTCAGAATTCTTCTTTGTCGACTTCATCACTTGTGTCATGTATTTGGTCTGGAACCCAGTCCGGTCTCGGGTTCAGATCCGGAGATCCCATCCCATCTTCACATCTGGAACTGCGCTTGAGAGGATGTGATGAGCCATCGGACCGTGAAACACTGCAACAACAAGGCGCACAAATAAAGACACAAGAAAACAGCGATGTTCACCATCATTGTAGCAGATTCCAAAATGGTCCCATCAAAGTGTAGATGGAACTGTACCAGCTGTGTGGAATGACTAACTCTTCCCATGTGGTCTGTTCGATCTGTAATGTTCTCATGGCCAGTCATTTTCTGCAGCTTCTCCCTGTTCTCATGGTGAAAAGGAAAATAAAAACAGTTGTCTAACATTTTCCATTTCATCATGCATTATTTCAGTAGATGAGGACGTGTCATTCGCCAGTACAGCGACGTGCAATTCCATTTATCTTGTTTAATGCTGCGGTTGTACCGCCCCCCAGTGACCACCCCACAGCAGTCCCCGGAGCTGTCCAAGGGTCAGAGTCCACCAACTCTGGTGATGATGTCCAGGCTCTCAGACCACACGCCCACATCACTACAAACTGACACTCCTGTCCTGAACTATCGGAAACCGAACAGCTGGACTGGGTCATCTGCCCCCGTAGTATCTTTAAACCAACCATTACACTTTTACAGCCTGACCAACCTAATTCTGTCCCCCTCTGATTTATTCCTGCATATACAATGTTCCCCCTTCGCTCAGGCAGATAAGAGTCGCGTTTCGGCCCGGCCCTCCGCGGTAGAGCGCTACAGTTAAACCCAACAACATTATTATAAGGAGCACACACGAGTCAGATTAGCAGCAGGTGGAAGCTGATCTGTGTTCCAGACTATCTCTAACACAGTAATCATACTGAACGTTGTCCAGTGTACCATACAAGTGCTGCAGTCTGCACTGGGACCAGTATCATTTATAGTAGCTTCTGTTATCGACTTGTTGGTTAATGGAATTACCAACCATGAGGTACACGAGGAAGACGAATCCAGCAGCCCCCAGTCACTGATGAGGTTCTCTTCATCTCCAGAGTCGGGGCACATGTCATGGTACCTTTGCATTGTCACAGTGATTCCGTCCTTCCCTTGTTTGCCGCTGGTGCACTTCCTGCCACCGTCATTAGTAAGATGATAACAGTTACCATCTAAATAAAATTTTCTCTGGTCATAGTTCAATCAGGTCAGGATTCTGGTGAGTGTTCAGGTGAGCCTTTATCTTTTTCATGGGTCTGTGCTCGGAGGGCAGGAGATACCCGTTTCGTCCCACTTCACCGAGACCTGTCCTCCATCACACCCTTCACCCTCACCTGTCACTTGTTTCCACTCTGACTCACTTCCAGTGTGATGGTGGATCTGCGTAGCTCTCTCAGCTTCATGGTGGTAGGTGTTTTCAGCAACTTCCATCTGAACCAGGATCGGGTCACCAGGTCTCAGGTCATCTAGAGGACCCTCTGCTGTCCTTGGCAACGATTCTTTAGCCTGCTGGTGGACAGAGTAGAGAATCGCAGAAACCAGTAACAGCACTGCACCACTTCATCATCACAGTGTTGTTAAACTCGCTCCTGCTGCTGTACCTCCAGGCGGTCCCAGGCCAAAGTTCATAGATTTATCAGACACAATTTCAAATGGGCTCAGTTTCGTTCTGAGTTACTCTCTAGGCAAACTGAGCACGACTGGCAATATTTTCAATCTGTTTATTCCATCAATTCTGTTTTGGCATCCAAGAACGCTGAGATCATATTGGAATTGAGAACTGGGGAACCTTCAGATTTCAGAAATTTCCTGATGAAACCTCTGCAATAGGAACACGTTCCCAGAAAAGATGCTGACTGCTTCTTAGTCACAGGTCCGGGTGGAGCACGAATTGCCTCAGCGCTCTTTGTGGTGAGATAATGTGGCCCAAAAATGTCACTTGCTGTTTAACAAACTGAAGCTTAGACAGACTGATCTGGAGGCCATTCTGAGCTGAATGGTTTGTAGAGACCATGTGTCTTCTCTACACTGTGATTGGCTGGGTGCTGCAATCAGAAAATCGTCAACATACTGCAGCGGTGCGGTGCCCGGGGACAATTCTCAGGAAGCGAATCACATTTAAAGCCCTTCATGGATCTGCTCCTTCATACCTCACTGATTTTCTCCATTCATACACTCCCACCCGCTCACTTCGCTCCTCCGGCACAGTGCTACTCTCAGTTCCTAAATTCAGGTTAGCTTCCATGGGGGGTAGATCATTTAGTGTTGCTGCCCCTAAACTCTGGAATTCCCTCCACAAATTCAATCACAGAGAACCACGTGACATCGGGCGGAATTTGGGATAGGATGGTGTACGGATTTGGAACTATGGGTGCACGGGCCTGTACCGCAGCACTGACTGCACAAAAATAAATAAATAAATAAATAATAAAAAATATCCATTTGGTGGGTTGACCCCTGTCCCTGATTTTGGAGAGGAAATAACAGCATACGGTCTGGAGAATCTGGACACAGAACAATCACCCCTGCCTTCCTCAACGCTTCCAATACACCATCACTTCCTGTTTTAGTGGGTATTGTGGTTGACAAGGCCTGTTTGTGGATTTAGGAGTCATTATTATTATTATGAACAACCGGAGGACTATTCTTGATCAACCCAACATCATTTTAATCTTTCACCCACAAGTGATCCGGGAGATCTGACAGAGCTGGGTTTTCATCCAAACTGGTCATTGTGTATGGAGGCTCAAAAGATTCAGTACTGCGCTCACAGGAGACGGAGCTCTCAGAAGAGCTGGAAGAGCCTGAACTCTGTTACTGTATAAACAGCACGGCCACAGACAGGAACCCGATCTTCTGCCGGTGTGCAGACCAGAACGAATGAACCCACGTCCTGCCAACAACAGAGAAGAACTGCATTAGCTGTTCTGTAAACAGCACTGAAACCCCAGCAGTGTGTCCATTCCAGAACAGTCTCTCTGATGGTCTGGTGTGGGTGCACTCACTCTCTCACTGTCCCAGTAAAACCAGTCAGAATCAGCAGCATGTGAGGTAGTGCTGGTCTATTAGAGTCTGACTAACTCTATTTTCCTGCCAGTCAGTTTTTAGTTTTTTTCCTATAAAATCTTTTAGAACCTTGGAACTGAACGATCCTCTGCTGGAAACCTGTATTTCACTACCATCTGCTCCGTATCATTAAATCAGCTGCTTCCTCCCCGTACCCGTCTCCTAACGAGCATCCTTTCTGAATCCTCATGTACTCTTCCTCCCCGTACCCCCGTCTCCTAAAGAGCATCCTTTCTGAATCCTCATGTACTCTTCCTCCCCATACCCCTGTCTCATAATGATCCTTTCTGAATCCTCATAGTGGTTAGGGAGTTGCCCCCGGATTAGAAGATTGTGGGTTCGATCCCCTCCCCAGTGGGTTGCCCTGAGGTACCCTTGAGCAAGGTACCATCCCCGTCACTGCTCCCCGGGCACTTTCAATAGCTGCCCACTGCTGCACATGTGTGTATGGGTGAAATGCAGAGAACAAATTTCTCATTCGTGGGATTATGAATAAAGGATTATTATTATTATTATGTACTCTTTTTTCCCGATCCCTTGATTGTGAGGTCCCCATAGTAACGCAGTCATGTTCCTGTCCCAGACAGGTGTAGCGCTACAACGTCTACTGTCGATCGTCACCCACAGGGAAGGTAAACTTTTATCACTCTCAACCTCACCTTGAAAGAGTTGGACCGATCCCCAAATTCACTTCACTCCTTTTTTTTTTTTTTTTTTTGACCGTTCTGCTATTCTAGTTCATGGAGTGCATTGTCGGAGGTCCCAGTGACTCCATGCCAGGCCCCTCTTCTCTGTAATTGGAGGTTTGGGGTCGGGTAAAAGGGGCAGTGGTGGTCTAGTGGTTGGGCGTTGGCCACATGATCAGAGTATCGGGGGTTCGAACCCCTTCCCAATAGGTTGCCCTGAGGTACCCTTGAGCAAGGTACCGTCCCAGTCTTGCTCCTCCCTGCGATGGGCTGGCGACCTGTCCAGGGTGCGCCCCCTGTTCTCGCCCTGTGTGCGCTGGGTTGGACTCCGGCACTCCCCCGCAACCCCGTTTGGGACAAGCGGCAGAAAATGGATGGATGGATGGGGTCGGGTAAAATTGGAATCCCGGATGATCAGTCCTTGGCCATGGATGTCTGTCCTGGGCCGACCGCTCGCGGACTCCTGGCTGGGTCCCCAACTGTTGTGGAACAAGTCAGAGACTCTGTTAGTGTAATAAAGAGTTTAATGATCACTGAGTGAGGATTCCTCTCACACTCTGCTGAGAGGACAAGAGGAAGCCCTCAATATACAAGATCAGAGGTTTTTACACAGACTGGGCCGCAGGCTCCCTCTTCTCCACCTTAAAGTTCCAGTAAACCTTAGAGTGTCTTTGTCTCAGTCCCTGCCTGTCTTCTCTCACTGATCTCTTCCGTCCTTCACACACGCTTCTACCATATCTAGAGCATTCTGACCTGCTTGTTTCTCTCCTCACTCCAAAACTGAAACACATCCCTGAACATGATACACTTCAGAAGGTTAGAACTAATTTTGCCTCCACCAAGAAGAGATGAAGTTAAACCTGAAAGTTTAGTGTTGAGCACTAAAACTGCTCTCTCTCCTCTTTAAAACTCATCTGAAGTTCAGTTTTAGGAAAGTGTTTTGAGTGAAGTCCAGCCGGAACATTAAAGCACCTGTCTGATACTGAGAGGGTCCCGGGACAGTTCTGACCCGTCCCGACTCCACAGTCCAGCTCCACTGATCTGTAGTTTAAACAGAACACTCACATTACAGAGAGAGAGAGAGAGAGAGAGAGACAGAGAGACAGAGAGACAGAGAGAGAGAGAGACAGAGAGACAGAGAGAGAGAGAAAGAGAGAGCGAGACAGAGAGAGAGAGAAAGAGAGAGCGAGACAGAGAGAGAGAGAGAGAGAGAGAGAGAGAGAGAGAGAGCGAGAGACAGAGAGACAGAGAGAGAGCGAGAGAGAGAGAGACAGAGAGAGAGACAGGGAGAGAGAGCGAGAGAGAGACAGAGACAGAGAGAGAGCGAGAGAGAGAGAGAGAGAGACACAGAGAGAGAGAGAGAGAGACAGAGAGAGGGAGAGAGAGAGACAGAGAGAGAGAGAGAGAGAGAGAGAGAGAGAGA
>CM029390.1:1741568-1752819 GCA_017165825.1 Hepsetus odoe | reverse complement strand
GGACCGATGCAGAGCCCGCATCACTGCAGAAGCTGCCCCGATCCGCCTGTCGACCTCCTCTTCCATTCTACCCTTACTTGTGAACAAGATCCCGAGATACTTAAACTCCTCTACTTGGGGCAGGATCTCACTCCCAACCCTGAGAGGGCACTCCACCCTTTTCCGACTGAGGACCATGGCCTCAGATTTGGAGGTGCTGATTCTTATCCCAGCCACTTCACACTCGGCTGCGAACCGATCCAGTGAGAGCTGAAGGTCACAGCCTGATGAGGCCAACAGGACAACGTCATCTGCAAAAAGCAGTGACCCAATCCTGAGCCCACCAAACCGGACCCCCTCAATGCCCTGGTTGCGCCTAGAAATCCTGTCCATAAAAGTTATGAACAGGATCGGTGACAAAGGGCAGCCCTGGCGGAGTCCAACCCTCACCGGAAACCGGTCCGACTTACTGCCGGCAATGCGGACCAAGCTCTGACACCGGTTGTACAGGGACTGGACAGCCCTTAACAGGGAATCCGATACCCCATACTCTCGGAGTACCCCCCACAGGACTCCCCGAAGTACATGGTCGAATGCCTTCTCCAAGTCCACAAAGCACATGTAGACTGGTCGGGCAAACTCCCATGCACCCTCCAGGACCCTGCTAAGAGTGTAGAGCTGGTCCACTGTTCCGTGACCTGGACGAAAACCACACTGCTCCTCCTGAATCCGAGGTTCGACTATCTGATGGACCCTCCTTTCCAGGACCCCTGAATAGACTTTCCCCGGGAGGCTGAGAAGTGTGATCCCTCTATAGTTCGAACACACCCTCCGGTCCCCTTTCTTAAAGAGAGGGACCACCACCCCGGTCTGCCAATCCAGAGTCACCGTCCCCGATGTCCATGCGATGTTGCAGAGGCGTGTCAGCCATGACAGTCCTACAACATCCAGAACTTTGAGGAACTCCGGGCGGATCTCATCCACCTCCGGAGCCCTGCCACCAAGGAGCTTTTTGACCACCTCGGCAACCTCGGCCCCAGAGATGGAAGAGTCCACCTCTGTATCCCCAGGCTCTGCTTCCTCCATGTTGGTGACATGTTGGTGGAATTAAGGAGGTCATTGAAGTATTCCCCCCACCGACCCACAGCGTCCCGAGTCGAGGTCAGCAGCGCACCATCCCCACTATACACGGTGTTGACTGTGCACTGCTTTCCCCTCCTGAGACGCCGGATGGTGGACCAGAACCTCCTCGAAGCCATCTGGAAGTCCTTCTCCATGGCCTCTCCAAACTCCTCCGATGCCCGAGTTTTTGCCTCAGTACCCACCGGTACCTGTCAGCTGCCTCCGGAGCCCCACTGGCCAAAAAGGCCCTGTAAGACTCCTTCTTCAGCTTGATGGCATCCCCCACCGCCGGTGTCCACCAACGGGTTCTCAGTTTGCCACCTTGACAGGCACTGACCACCTTACGGCCACAGCTCTGGTCAGACGCCTCGACAAGGGAGGTGCGGAACATAGTCCATTCGGACTCAATGTCCCCCACCTCCCCCGGGACGTGGTTAAAGCTTTGCCGGAGGTGGTAGTTGAAGCTTGTCCTCACAGGGGACTCTGCCAGACGTTCCCAGCAGACCCTCACAATACGTTTGGGCCTACCAGGCCTGACCGGCATCCTCCCCCACCAACGAAGCCAACTCACCACCAGGTGATGGTCGGTTGACAGCTCTGCCCCTCTCTTCACCGGAGTGTCCAAGACATGTGACCGCAAGTCCGACGACACGACCATAAAGTCGATCATTGAACTGCGGCCTAGGGTGTCCTGGTGCCAGGTGCACATGTGGACATCCTTATGCCTGAACATGGTGTTCGTTATGGACAATCTGTGACGAGCACAAAAGTCCAATAACAAAACACCGCTCTGGTTCAGATCGGGGGGGCCGTTCCTCCCAATCACGCCCTTCCAGGTGTCACTGTCATTACCCACATGAGCATTGAAGTCCCCCAGCAGAACTATGGAGTCCCCAGGAGGGACGCTCTCTAGCACCCCCTCCAGAGACCCCAGAAAGGGTGGGTAGTCCAGACTGATGTTTGGCGCATATGCGCAGACAACACTAAGGACCCGTCCCCCAACCCGAAGGCAGAGGGAGGCCACCCTCTCATCCACCGGGGTAAATCCCAATGTACTGGCCCTGAGCCGGGGGGCAATAAGTATGCCCACACTTGCTCGGCGCCCCTCATCGGTGGCAACTCCAGATTAGAAGAGAATCCAGCCCCTCTCAAGGAGGCTGGTTCCAGAGTCCAAGCTGTGCGTCGAGGTGAGTCCAACTATATCTAGCCGGAACTTCTCAACCTCACGCACTAGCTCAGGCTCCTTCCCCACCAGAGAGGTAACATTCCATGTCCCTAGAGCCAGCTTCTGCAGCCGAGGATTGGACCGCCAAGGCCCCCGTCTTCGGCCACCGCCCAACTCATATTGCACCCGACATCTTTGGCCCCTCCCACAGGTGGTGAGCCCATGGGCAGGGGGACCCACGGCCTGTGCCCGGCCGGGCCCCATGGGTGAAGGCCCGACCACCAGGCACTCGCCATCGGGCCCAACCTCCCGGCCTGGCTCCAGAGGGAGGCCCCGGTGACCCACGTCTGGGTGAGGGAAAGCGTTGTCCAAGGATCATTCTCGTCTTAAGAGGTCTGAACCTCTCTTTGTCTCTTCCCTCACCTTGGACCTGTTTGCCTTGGGTGCCCCTACCAGGGCCATAAGCCCCCGACAACATAGCTCCCAGGATCATTGGGACACACAAACCCCTCCACCACGATAAGATGGCGGTTCGTGGAGAGGAGGAGACAAGTAAGCTTCAATCCCAAATCCTTTCTTTTGTGTCTTTTATTTACTCCTGTCTTTCTGAGAAGGGAGCAGGAGAAACTCCAGAGGAGGAGTAGCACCATCAGAACACCAGGAGAAAGTTCTCAAGGGTGAAGATCTGAAACCAACACAGAGAGAGAACCAGGGAAACCTGAGAGTAAACTTAAGGATCTTCACCGAGGATCTTCAGCAGGAGTCATGAAACTACCAGCAACTCCTACCCTGGTTGTTGGTCTTCTAAAGGGAGTGACAGCTGTGGGGAATTCTCCGATTACTGTGATTCACTACCTGCTCTTCCTAAAACTCTCAGGCTTCCTCTACTGGACAGGTGGGAACAAGTACACTTAATTTCCCACAACATTACAACTTCTACACTTCTAGTTTGCTTATTGAGATTCGACAAAACCTGTTTTTTCCCTGAAAATGTAGCTAATTTATGCTAAACCTTAAAGAAAGCTAAGGAACCCCTTTCCTTTATGATTTATCAAACACACCTCCCTGAAAACCTGCATGTCCAGGAATGTGAAGAAGGTCCTTCAACACACACACAACTCTCTTTTAAAAGCTGAAATGTGATTTGAAGAGCTGCATCGATACTGCAGAGTTCAAAGCTGACAGTGAGAATAAAATAAATCTACATAAAGAATGTGATTGAAAGAAGCTGTATGGGTGATCACTGACTTCATCACCAAAACATCTCAACCAGCTAAGACTGCAGCCAGATCCTCACGACGGTGGTTCAGATGAGTAAGGCTGTGAAGACACTCAGCAAATGAAACTGAAGAAACAGTGAAGAAACCCCGTGGTACACACACACTGTCACAGCTAGGGGGCAGTATATCCTCTACAGTCCACCTGCTGTACAAAGAACACTTCCAGACTGGGAATGGACCCCACAACCTTCTCATTGTATCACTGTAACTGCTGCATCAGACTCTCGGAGGAAAATTCTCCTGAATGTTGCTGAGATCTCTTTATTAGTAAAGTGAATGTATGGAGTCATCAGCAGAAGGAGAAGTCACAAGGGATTCTGATCAAAGAGCAACTCCTCACCCCTTCATTCACTTCTAACTGTGGTCTCCAGGGTGATGGAGTAGATATTGAATGACCTCCTTCTTCATTTTGTCCTTCACAGTGTAAACTCCACTGTCAGAAGACCTTCCCCTCACAGAGGAATGCTGTGACTTCAGGAGTGTACCGGCATTCTGTGTGTGTGTGTGTGTGTGTGTGTGTGTGCAGTGGTGTAAACTGGATTTTGAGTCATCTTGTGTTCAGAATTTGAGGTAATACCCTCTGAAGAAGAGTTGAAGTTGCACACGCTGCTGATTCTCTGCCCCTCTTGTACCGTTTATAGGCAGTAAAGCCCCGCCCACAGTGTGTAGGAAGGTTTTATGATGTTTTTGTGACAGTTGTGATGACAGATGTACCGTCATTCTGTGTTCTGGTGTAAGGTGGAGTGTGAGCAGTGGTGTAAGGTGGAGTGTGAGCGGTGGTGTAAGGTGGAGTGTGAGCGGTGGTGTAAGGTGGAGTGTGAGTGGTGGTGTAAGGTGGAGTGTGAGCGGTGGTGTAAGGTGGAGTGTGAGTGGCGATGTAAGGTGGAGTGTGAGTGTTGATGTAAGGTGGAGTGTGAGTGGTGGTGTAAGGTGGAGACTGTGGAAAGTGCTGTCAGATGGACGTGTGTCTCACCCCTATGGAGACAGGACTGCTGACACTAGCAGAATTCTCTTGTTTTCAGTAGAACATGACACACAAACACAAGGAACACTTACAGCACGGTGTTAACTTTCCATTTCATCTTCAAAGAGAAACACCTGAAACAGCTCTGACAGACTCAATGGAAAACTAAAAAAACTAACAAACTTTATTAATAACAAAAGTCTTTTTCCATGTTTTTTTCTGTTTTTACTTAAGACATTTTTTTCAAACTTTTTGTAAACCTTGGTCCATCAGCTCAGCGCACCTTGGAGAAGATCCTCCCAGACTGCTGAGGGGTGTTGCTCATGGTGATGTTGTTCCCAGGAGCTAAGAGGAGCACAAGTGTGTGTGTGTGTGTATATAAAAGAAAACAGCTGATAAAAAATAAGATCAATTAATCACACAAAGAAAATAAAACAAATTGTAATGTCATAATGTTCCATTAACCAGCTACGTTTTCTCCACCAGTGTGTGTTACAGTAGAGCTAGAAGAGAGAACCTGAGTAGGAGCCAAATCCAGTAAACCTTTCACAGAATGAATGTAGATCAATAAGAGAAGAAATGCTTTAGTTTCTCATTGAAGGCTTCACCGTCTTTCCTTGTTGAAGCTCAGGATAGAAGTCTTGTAGAAGAAGCCTGTTCTGGAAGACCGTGGTCACTTCTCCACCTCGTGTCTGAAGGACTGCAGTAGTCCATCACTGCAGACTTCATCAGTTAACACAGACTGAATTACAGTTGTGGTTTCATAATGAGAGAAATGCTAATAATAATAATAATAATAAAAAATAATATTATTAATATAATTCTCAGAAACATCTTCAACACAGATCACCTTCTTCTACTCTCCTGTGTTCTGAACACTCAAACATCCTGTTCCTCCTTATTCTTCTCCTTGTCCCTTTTCTGTTGTTTGTCCCAGCTCTCACAGGGAGGAAGACGGGGACACACCCTGGACAGGTCGCCAGTCCATCACAGGGCGAACACACTCATACACACTCACACCAAGAGGACAATTCAACATCTCCAGTCCACCTGATGTGCAGGTCCTTGTATGGCTGAGGAAACCGGAGCTCCTGGAGGAAACAGACAGGGGACAAAGTGTCCACTCCACACAGAAAGGACCTGGACGGTCCCACCTGGGAATCGAACCCAGAACCTCTTCAGTGTTAGGAGACAATGCCATCTACTGCACCGCATTTCCATGTCTCAGATCTACACCCCCTTCATGGAGACGGTGTCCCCTCATGACAGTGTGACACATTCATCAGTTCTCATGATGGAGAACCAGAGATTGTCCTCCATTTGTCTGATTCTTCAGGGTGGAGACAGTGTCTCAGTCCTGGTCCACATTAGTGAAGGTAGGATTAAAGTCCTGTTCCTACCTTTTCTAACCGTCTCCACCTCCAGAAACCTGTTTCATCAGCAGACGAAATGATTGTCAAACTGTTTGTCATGAACATTTAAAACCTGTTTCTCTGTACAGCGATGTTCTACTTTTACCTTCAGAAATACATTTAAGAAGAACAATGTAGAAGAAGTTCAAATAATAGAATTTATTCAGTTTAATCAAGTTTACAGAAAAGTACAATCGACCAAAGTGTCCAACAATCATTAAAGTCAAATATTTACAAAATATTTACAGAAAGTAAACCTAAAAGCTCCTTCGTTTAGAAAGTAGCTCTTAGATGATTCCAGAAAAAGAAAATCAAGTGGATTTTAGGATCAGGTTCAGAAACCAGTAAAGGATCAAGTGTAGGTCAGTCCTAAAGTACAAACACCTGAACCTTTTAGTTTCAGTTTTGATATTGTCATGGCGTGGTGTTGTGGGCTGGACGCCAACGCTCTGATTCGTTTGGGCTTATAACACCAGCCCCCGATGAGGCTCACCTGGCACCCAATGCCCAGGTGTGCACAATCAGAGCAGGGCGCCCTCTACTGGCGTAGAACCGTCACAGATATAAAAAATAAAAAGACAATGGACTGAGCTGAGAGATGAGCAGAGAACATAAAAGTATAAAAACATCCTCTTCAGACAGTAAAAAGAACATTTCATAAAGACCAGCCGCTGAATTTACACAATATAAAATATAAAAAATATAAAAAATGTAAAAATACTTTCATCTCATATAAAAGTCGTCCTCAAAACCACACCTGAATTCTGACCCACAGCTTCACAGAAGCTTTTAAAACAAAGATCCGAAGGAGAATAGATCCAGAGATGTGAACAGAGGACCAGGAGCTAAAAAGGGCAGAAGAAGAAGAACCCCTAATGAAGAGAGAAAGACTAGATTTGGTTCCACAGTTTGGTTCCAGACTCAACAGATGCTGTGATCATCCATCAAATGAAGGATCCTTTAGACTTGATCTGAATTTAGATCGAACCCTACTTGATCTTTTTAAGTAAACTAAATGAGGAGGACGTTCGGGGCAGCAGACATCAGAAACTGTAGTTAAAGCTTTAAAACTGAAAGCCGTTTCCTCCAGACGTCAAGCTCATCTCCTGATCACTGATCTTCTAAAATCACCCAGAAATCTACAACCACTCTGGTCCACAACGTTCAAGCTTATAAAACTAAAAACTAATACAAGGACCAGAACTGTCCTGTGAGAAGAACAGAACTGCAGTCCAGCAGTCCTTTACTCTGAACTTCAACCTCCATCTTACTGCAGCCATTCCACCTGCTCACTCTGCCCAAACCTCTTATCTACTCCTCCATCTCAGACAGGCACTGAACTTCACATGTAGCTGCTCTGAGATCTTTAAGATCACCTCAACATCTTATATTTGGTTCCAGAATGAAGACTGGAGCAATCCTAGGCAGCTCTGTGCTCCACAGAGTGAAAACCCTTTCAGAATCCTGTTCTATCAGACGTCTAAAATAAAGCTCAGTAGATAAACAGCATAACTGGGGCAGCGGTGGTCTAGTGGTGAGGGAGTCGCCCCGGATCGAAAGATTGTGGGTTCGATTTCCTCCCCAGTAGGTCCCTTATGGTCCTGATCCTGAGCTTGAGGAGCACCACCTGATAAACACATCACAACAGGATCACAATGCAAGATCTCAACCTGAAGAAAAATCTCAGCAGCTTCAGGATCAGCATTAACACCCTCTGTTTAGTTTAGTGTCTCCATTCTTCAGTAGAAACGTTCTGTTCATCACGAGCTTCTGATCATTCTGAAGCAGGAACAGAACTGAGTCTTGCAGTGTGATACTGTTGTGAGATGATGGTGTTGAATCTGATAAAGCTGATCTACACAGAGGATCTAATGCTCTACACATCTGAACATCAGGAAAGGTTTACACACTTTCAGGGCTGGAACAGCAGACTGTCAATATTATTAATTTGTAATATTAATTTGTATAATGTATAATGAACTGTAGAATGATCTTCTCTCTGGTTCAGATCCTGACAGTTTCTCTACTGGAATCTTTGGATTAAAAGTCTCATCTAAATTATGACCTTCTATCCTGACCATTACCGACCCAACCCTGGAGGTCAGACAGAAAGGTGGAACACTGTGAAAAAATATGATTAGTTCTGGTTCCTGTAAATAATCGTGTTCTTGTAATCTGAAGATCTCACCTGCAGATAAAAATAAAACATCTGTAAATATAACACTAAATTCATACCTCTGATCATCATGCTGTAGATACAAAGGACCTCTTCATTCCTTTTGTCCATCACAGTGTAAACTCCACTATCAGACACATTCACTCCTCTCAGCTGAAGACCAGAGATCACTGATGTTCTCTGTGTGTATTCAGGTTCACACTGGAGTGTGTGTCCATTCACTATACAGATCTGAACACTGGATGGTCCAGATCCACCTGTGTGGTTATAAAGAACCTCCACTTCTGGAACGTCCAAATCCAGGACCAGAGATTCGCCAGCCTTCATCTGAACTGTGCTCTTCAAGGCTGAGGACAAAAACCATCAGGATCTTTATCAAATCACCAGAACCTCTGGAGTCTGTGCTCAATAGTCAGTGAAGGACACAGATGGACACTTACGCTTTACCCGAAGATGCACATCACAGAGGTCTTTACCATCACAGTCACATGTGTAGAGACCTCTCTTACTGAAATCAGCTTCAGTGATGGTGAAAGAGAGATCTCCCTGCAGGTACTGATCATGGATCATCTGATAACCCTCCACTGATCTGCATGAAGTCTGATTACACTGAACCAGAGCTTCACGGGGTTTATGGAAAACTGTCCATCTGACGACACTAGGACATTTCTCAGAGCAGGAGAGAGTAGCAGAACCATTGATCTCCACCTCCACTGAAGGAACAGCTGATTCAGACACCGAAAGAGAGAAGACACTGTGTTCATTCTTTAAAAGCTTCAACAATGAAGGAGTAACGTGTCCTCAGCAGGACACCTTCCTGAGTTTCTGTTCTGGGATCAGTGATGATATAAATATATGAAAGTATGATTTCAGTTCCAATGTTCTTTATAACATGGGTTCAGATTTGGGTTTGGTTTCATTTCCATCTTAAAGAACTCGATGAGGAGATCAAAGTTCCAGTGTTAGTCTCCAGATAAACTAAAGCTCAGTTTGGATCCAGACATGATCAATCAATCTGGGGAGGAAGATGAGATCAAAACACATTTACATTTACAGCATTTATCAGACGCTCTTATCCAGATCGACTTCCATGTCCTAATTACAGGGACAGTCCCCCTGGAGACACTCAGGGTTCAGGGTCTTGCTCAGATACCCAGTGGTGGTAGTGCTGGAGGTGGGATTCGAACCTGGGACCTCTTGAAAACCAGTGAAGATGTCCAGACTACAAATTCCTGGAGTGGATTTTTACTTTTTGGACCTGAGTTGGATTTCAAGACCAAACACTGACATGGAAGGATCATCATCATCATCATCATCATCATCATCAGTGACTTCAGGACACACTGGATGGAGGTGAAGAACTTCATGACTGAAAAACACACAGAAATGATGAAACACACATTAATCAACGTCCAGTCCTGAAGAAAACAGGTCTCATGTCTCAGGTCACAGATATGTTCTGTATGAACATCTTAATAAATAGGATCAGAGCCCCGAAGCAGCTTCATTCTTATTTCAGTTTAACATTTACATTTACATTTACGGCATTTAGCAGACGCTCTTATCCAGAGCAACTTCCATGTCCTGATTACAGGGACAGTCCACCTGGAGACACTCAGGGTTAAGGGTCTTGCTCAGGGACCCAGTGGTGGTAGTGCTTGAGGTGGGATTCGAACCTGGGACCTCTTGAGCCATTGGTCCATTGACAAGTACCACCACTAGACCACCACCACCCATGATGGTGGTGCCTATACAGTTCAGAAATTAAAATTAAATAAAACTAAAACTTGTTTTAACTACGGGGACAGTAAATAAATGAATTAGCTTGAAGTACTAGAACAGCACAAGAACCCAGTAACACAAGCCAGTGTACACAGATACACAAGCCAGTGTATTTCACAGTGCTGGTCCCAGTACCACATAAATGGGGAGGGTTATGTCAGGAAGAACATCTGGTGTAAAACCTGAATCAATTTTTGGAGAGTGGTGGCCTAATGATAAGGGACTAGATCCCAGGATCAGAATGTCATGGGTTTGAATCCCAGACCTGTAGTTTACACTGAGGTTCCCTTGGATATGTCTGCCCCCTGCTGGACAGTGTGTGTGTGTGTGTGTGTGTGTGTGTGTGTGTGTGTGTTAAATACAGAGGAGGTCTTGTTGTGGTTCACTGTGTTTACAATGACTAATAGTCACTTTCACTCTTCTTCTTTTTCTTTCGGCTGCTCACCACATCCATAAACCTGCTCTTTGGTCTTCCTCATCCTCTTTCTTGACAGCTCCATCTGCAACATCCTCCTTCCAACATAATCCTCGTCTCTCCTCTGGACATGTCCAAACCAACACAACCTTGCTTCTCTAACTTTGTCTCCAAGACGTCTAAAGTGATCTGTCCCTCTAATATACTAATTTCTAACCCTGTCCATCCTCGTCACACCCAACGAACATCTCAGCATCTTTAACTCGGACACCTCCAGCTCCGCCTCCTGCCTTTTCGTCAGTGCCACCGTCTCCAACCCATACAACATAACTGGTCTTACTACCGTCCTGTAAACCTTCCCTTTTACTCTAGCTGGTACGCGTCTGTCACAAATCACTCTAGCTACTCTTCTACACCCATTCCAACCTGCCTGTACTCTCTTCTTCACCTCTCTTCCACACTCGCTGTTACTCTGAACTGTTGATCCCAAGTATTTAAACTCCTCCACCTCTGTTACCTTTAAGTCTAGGTAACAAAGGTGCCTTTAAGGTAGAGGTTGGATTACATCCAGGATCAGGTTGACAGGTTTATGGATGACAGGTTCATCGTGGACGATGATGCTTGTTGATGATATTTTGATCTGCAGTGAGAGTAGGGAGCAGCTTGAGCTGAACCTGGAGAGATGGAGATCTGCTCTAGAGAGGAGTGGATTGAAAGTGAGTAAAGACAGAATGCATGAATGAGAATGAAAGGGAGGAAAGTGGAGTGGTGAGGATGGAGGGAGTAGAGCAGGGGTGGGCTATTCCGGTCCTGGAGGTCGGTGTCCTGCAGAGTTTAGTGAATTCCCTGCTTAAACACACTCACTAAACTTGAGGATGATCAGGTGAGCTGTACCAGGTGTGTTTAATCAGGAAATTCGCTAAACTCTGGACGACACTGGCGCTCCAGGACCGGAA
>CM029390.1:1717376-1741068 GCA_017165825.1 Hepsetus odoe | reverse complement strand
TCCTAAATTCTCACACACTTTGTCACTACTACTGGATCTTGAAAGAAAACTCACCTTCAAGACCAAGAATGGACTAGAACCTTCTTACTTCAACACTGATCAAACAGCGTGTCTCTCCCCGTCCCCTCAGACCATCAAGCACTGCTTGTCTTGAAGAGAAGACCAACATGGAGCATATTTTCATGTGAGATATTTTCATAATTTCAATGAGCTTCCTCTCGTCATCCCAAGCATAATCTGAAGACCCACCTATTGAAGGAACACAGAGAGGA
This sequence comes from Hepsetus odoe, assembly GCA_017165825.1. Lineage (NCBI taxonomy): Eukaryota > Metazoa > Chordata > Actinopteri > Characiformes > Hepsetidae > Hepsetus > Hepsetus odoe. The sequence goes on along the minus strand of CM029390.1, from coordinate 1,740,796 downwards.
TTAACTTTTCCTAAGCAGCTCTTCACTCATCCTTTAACATTTCCATCATCTTCAGAATCACTGTGGACCTTCTCCCATTAGTTTCTGGGATGTGTTTGTGTAGAGATGTACTGCTCTGACTTGTTCAGTTCAGTCGATGTGAAGGTCTAACGCTGGTTTTCTTTAGAATGAAGACAGATTCTTGTCTCTGTTATTAAAAGCGTCTCTAAGAAACACGTGAAACTTTTGAAGAACAGAAGATCAAAAACAGTCTTTGTTCCTTCATGCTGTGAAGCTGCTCTGGGTGGGTGGAGTGGACCAATGTTTCTCCATGTCTTCAGTTTGGTAAATGACCTTCTTTCTTGTTTAATCTACTCCCTCCCCTGAAGCTCTATTGTGTAGGAACCAGCAGTCCAGCTTTGATCCCAGGATCAGAAGATCGGAAGGACCAGTTTGTTCCCCTGAAGTTCCCTTGATCAAAGTATCGTTCCCATCACTGCTCCCCGGGTGCTGGATATGTCTGCCCCCTGCTGGATGGTGTGTGTGTGTGTTTAATACAGAAGATGTATTTGGTTGTGGTTCACTGTGTTTACAATGACAAACATTCACTTTCACACACCATCCAGCAGGGGGCAGACATATCCAACACCCAGGGAGCAGGGATGGGGACGGTACCTTTTATTGGGGCAGCGGTGGCAGTGTTTAAGGAGTTGGCCCTGAGATCGAATCCCAGACCAGAAGGTTTCCCTGAGGTACCCTTGAGCAAGGTACTGCCCCCATCACCACTCCCCGAGTGCTTTTGATAGCTGCCCCCCCACTGCACGATGTGTGTGGGTTAAGTGCAGAGCTTGAATTTTGTTGTGTCTCATTGAATAGTCACTTTCACTTTCACTAAACAGCAGGCCGTCCCAGGTAAGTTCCTGAAACAGGTTTGCTTCATGTAACTTCATGCAACCTGCTTCTGTTACTTTAGATCCGAACTCTACAATCTGTCTTCTGTGGACGGTGCCGTGGAAATCTGTCTCTCTCTCTCTTTGTCTCTGTGTTCACACTTCATCAACAAACATCCAACACAAAAGATTGGAGAAAATAGTGAGACCAGCTATGTTATATGGGTTGGAAACAATAATAAGACCAGCTATGTTGGATGGGTTGGAGATATTAGAGAGACCAGCTATATTATATGGGATGAAGACAGTAGAGAAACCAGCTATGTTATATGGGTTGAAGACAGTGGAGAGACCAGCTATGTTATATTGATTGGAGACAGTAGTGAGACCAGCTATGTTATATGGGTTGGAACCAATAGTAAGACCAGCGATGTTACATGGGATGGAGACAGTAGAGAGACTTTGTGAATTTAGGGAACGTTGGTGTTTTAAGGGTTAAAGGTTCTCACTTTGAGTCTAGTACGTTCAGACCAACATCAGTGATGTTCTCATTAAAAAAGATTGACGTTTAAATGTAGCTGCAGCTCCTGATCAACTGATCCCTGGAGTTTGATTTAGAGTTCAGCAGCTGAACATAAGACTCTTGGTCTGTTACTGTTTCCATTTCTCAAAACCTTCACTTCATTCTTTCATCTTCGCTGCTTTTCCTTTTCTTTTGCTGCGTTTTTCTGTTTCTGATTGTTCAAGGTTAGAAATGTATTATTTATAAGAAGAACATTCATAATCAGCTTCAGTCACAAGCCTCCTGTTTGCAGTTAGAAAACAGAGAACCCGACGTGAACAGCAGCCGATGATCTTTATAGGAGCTATAATCATGATCAGTTTTCTGCTGTTGAAATTCAGAGTCAACAACATTCCTCTTTTTTTACAAAACCATGAAATATACATTCACCTTGTATGGTCACCGCTTTCACATCACAGAAGTGACAGACGTTTCTAAAAACCATGGCATCTGTTCTTTAAAGAAAGTGTTGGTGTGTACAAGGTGCTCATCACTAGGAAACTCAGAGTCAGTTTTCAAAGCTGTGAAGAATTTTAACAGACATTTCTGAAGGACACTGATAAGATCTTATCCAGCTCAAAGAAAGGTCAAGAGATAAAATGTCAACAGTGTTGAGCTTCATCTTATCTACGCTTTCTGGAACCGGGCTGGGCTGAAGCTCTGGTATGTAAACAAAAACCTGAGACTTCTCCTGTTAAAAGGGTTCCGGATCAGATCCACTGTTATTCTCTTCATATATGATTACATTCAGTCACATGACTAGAGAACATGCAGTCAGTGATCACAGCTATGCAGACGACACACACACCTACATCTCTGTAGAGTCTGATGATCAGATTCCATCAGCTCATTTACATTACTGCAGCTGGAGGACCGCCACGCAGGAAACACAGAACACAGAACCCCTGTTCTAGATTTATAAGAGCTTCCCGTCTCATTTAAAACAGATTTTAAAATCCAGTTCCTGCTGTTAAAGCTCTTAATGGATGGACACCTTCATGCATTACAGAACAACTGACTGACTCCAGAACCACCGCCTGTCTTTTCATCAGCGTCACTGTCTCCAACCCATATAACATAGCTGGTCTCCCTACTGTCTCCAACCCATATAATACAGCTGGTCTCTCTACTTTCTCCATTCCATTTAACAAAGCTGGTCTCTCTACTGTCTCCAACTCAAATAACATAGCTGGTCTCTCTGCTGTCTCCAACCCATGTAACATAGCTGGTCTTTCAATTGTCTCCAACCCATATAACAAAGCTGGTCTCTCTACTGTCTCCAACCCATACATCATAGCTGGTCTCTCTACTATCTCCAACCCATACATCATAGCTGGTCTCTCTACTGTGGTGGCGCAGCTGGTATGCAACTCAGGAGACCCTCAAGGAAAAGGACAGATCTGATTAAAAAGGACAGACCTGATTAAAAAGGACAGATCCTGTCTAAAAAGGACAGATCCTGACTAAAAAGGACAGATCTGATTAAAAAGGACAGATCCTGACTAAAAAGGACAGATCTGACTAAAAAGGACAGATCTGATTAAAAAGGACAGATCCTGTCTAAAAAGGACAGATCTGACTAAAAAGGACAGATCTGATTAAAAAGGACAGATCCTGTCTAAAAAGGACAGATCTGATTAAAAAGGACAGATCTGACTAAAAAGGACAGATCCTGTCTAAAAAGGACAGATCTGACTAAAAAGGACAGATCCTGTCTAAAAAGGACAGATCCTGACTAAAAAGGACAGATCTGACTAAAAAGGACAGATCTGATTAAAAAGGACAGATCCTGTCTAAAAAGGACAGATCTGACTAAAAAGGACAGATCTGATTAAAAAGGACAGATCCTGTCTAAAAAGTACAGATCTGACTTAAAAAGGACAGATCTGATTAAAAAGGACAGATCCTGTCTAAAAAGGACAGATCCTGTCTAAAAAGGACAGATCTGATTAAGGACAGATCTGATTAAAAAGGACAGATCCTGTCTAAAAAGGACAGATCTGACTTAAAAAGGACAGATCTGATTAAAAAGGACAGATCTGACTAAAAAGGACAGATCCTGACTAAAAAGGACAGATCCTGTCTAAAAAGGACAGATCTGATTAAAAAGGACAGATCTGACTAAAAAGGACAGATATGATTAAAAAGGACAGATCTGATTAAAAAGGACAGATCCAGGAGTTTTACAAACAGGAGGGCACCCTGAGACAGTGGCGTCCCCCCACACCACCCCCAAAACTCCTGAGTTACTGATCTGTCCGGGCCAGGTTTGTCCCCGACCTTTAGTTTTGATTTTGGATAATGAAATCCACCGACCTCTCTGGCTGTCTCAAACTGTCAAACCAAGCTGCTGCTCCCTAACGATCACCTCCTGTCTTAACCTGCTTCAGCGTGAGACCCGACTCTACCTGACCATCAACCACGACGGCAGCTTGTGGTCTACAGAGTGCTCTAGAGTGCTCTGTAGTGCTCTGTAGTGCTCTAGAGTGCTCTGTAGTGCTCTGTAGTGCTCTGTAGTGTCATCTGGTGGTATTTCTGATCACTATTGTATCGAATTTGCGTTCGAACTAACCTTAGATAATCTGTGTAAAAAATCTACAATTTCATATAGAAATTTGAAATCTGTTGACATTCAAGGGTTCACCTCTGACCTGCTTACATCTCCTCTTTCAAACTTCTTAAACCTCTCCTGTCCTGATGCTATTCTTAATTTATACAACCGCTCCATTTCTGCCGTTTTAGATAAGTTTGCTCCAGTCAAAACCAGGGCTGTACCTTCCTCTCACTGCTCTCCATGGTTCACCCCTGAACTGAGCTCCATGAAAGCTGTTGGGAGGCGACTTGAAAGGCTGTATAAGAAATCAGGTCTCATGGTGCACTCTCAGCTGTATGTTGATCACATGCATAAATATTGATCTGCCCTTAATACTGCTCGCTCTTTGTACCTCTCCTCCATCATCAACAGCAGCAGCTGTAAGCCCAAGGCCCTGTTCACTAGTGTGAGTAATTTTCTTCAGCCCCCAGCACCTTCTCTCTCAGGTTCTCACTCATGTGAGTCCTTTCTTCACTTTTTTCAAAACAAAATCGATCGGATATATAAACTTTTCACTGATACCCCTCCACCATCTTGTAACTTTCTCCTTGAAACCCCAGTACAACCCTTCACCAAGTTCACTCTTACAAACTCGAACTCTGTTACTGAATTAATTAGGAAAATCAGTTCTTCCACCTCCGTCCTTGATCCAGCACCTACTTCTCTGCTTAAATCCTGTTTGTCTGCCATCTCTGCCTCCATCTCCCATCTCATAAACTGTTCACTCTCCTCTGGTGTTGTTACTCTGGGCCTGAAAACTGCTGCAATTACACCTATTTTGAAAAATAACACTTTGGATCCCAGCAATCTGAGCAGCTACAGATCTATTTCTAATCTACCTTTTATCTCAAAGCTCCTTGAAAGGGTTGTAGCTGCGCAGCTGCAGGAACATCTAATAATTAACAATTTATATGAGCCGTTTCAGTCAGGTTTCCGTCCATTCCACAGCACCGAGACTGCCCTGCTAAGGGTCACCAACGAGCTTTTACTCACCAGCTGACTCTGGTTCCCTCAGTATCCTCCTTCTCTTGGATCTAAGCTCTGCCTTTGACACTGTTATTCATAATATCCTTCATTCCCGCCTTTCAGCCATTGGGCTCTCTGGTACCGTTCTTATCTTATCTCACTGATAGACAGCAATTCATCCGCCTCCATAACAGCAGATCACCTCCTGCTCCAGTTAAACAGGGTGTCCCTCAGGGATCTGTTCTTGGACCCATGTTATTCATAATTTATATTCTCCCTCTCTGTCATATTATTAGAAACCATGGCCTCAGTTTTCACTGCTATGCTGACGATACCCAAATCTACGTTACCACCTCCATTTCAGCCACTCCACCCCCTTCCCTCACAGCGTGTATTCATGACATAAAACTATGGCTCACCTCTAACTTTCTCAAGCTCAACACTGCCAAAACAGAACTTTTATTAGTTGGCTCCAAATTTCTCATCACTAAACTACAAAATTTCAGTTTATCCATTGAAGATGCTCTTGTTACACCCTCACCCACTGTCCGGAATTTAGGCGTTATATTCGATCCCACTCTGTCATTTGAATCTCACATTAATACAGTTGTGAAAAATGCTTTCTTTCACCTCAGAAACATCTCACGCCTCCGCTCATCACTTTCATTGAAGGATGCAGAAATACTTGTTCATGCTTTTATAACATCCCGTCTTGATTACTGCAATGCTCTTCTCTTTGGTCTCCCAAGTAGAACATTAGCCAGGCTCCAGTACATGCAAAACTCTGCAGCTCGTGTTCTCACATTCTCCAAAAAATCTGAACATATCACCCCCATTCTCCACAAACTTCACTGGCTGCCCATATCGTATCATATTCAGTACAAGCTGCTTCTCATCACATTTAAAGCCCTTCATGGATCTGCTCCTTCATACCTCACTGATTTACTCCATTCATACACTCCCACCCGCTCACTTCGCTCCTCCGGCACAGGGTTACTCTCAGTTCCTAAATTCAGGTTAGCTTCCATGGGGGGTAGATCATTTAGTGTTGCTGCCCCTAAACTCTGGAATTCCCTCCCTCAAAACCTGCGCTTAATGTCCTCTCTGTCCCTCTTTAAAACACAGTTAAAAACATATCTATTCAGTTTGTGCTATCCCACTTCTCCCAGTCCTTAATTTCCTTATTCTGCTGTTTGCTTTCTGTCTTTGTGTTTGTATTAACTGTGTTTTTTTTTTACTTGCTCTGCTCTGTAAAGTGACCTTGAGTACGAGAAAGGCGCTATATAAATAAAAATTATTATTATTATTATTATTGTAGTGCTCTGTAGTGCTCTGTAGTGCTCTAGAGTGCTCTGTAGTGCTCTGTAGCGCTCTGTAGTGCTCTGTAGTGCTCTGGCCGGTTAACAGTACCCCCATCAGACTCCAGAGTAACGTCTGATGGAATGAATGTCATGACTAGACAACATGGAGTCAGAGATCACAGCCATGCAGACCTTCACTAAAAAGACACTTAAATAGTGATGATAATAATAATAATAATAATAATAATAATAATAATAGTAATAACAGGAATAAAAAACAATAATAATGGAGGACTGTGTTCTGATGGACTGTGTGTTCTGGTGGGCTGTGTGTTCTGATGGACTGTGTGTTCTGGTGGACTGTGTGTTCTGGTGGATTGTGTTCTGATGGACTGTGTGTTCTAATGGGCTGTGTGTTCTGGTGTACTGTGTGTTCTGGTCTAATGTAAGTTCTGATGGACTGTGTGTTCTGGTGGACTGTGTGTTCTGATGGACTGTGTGTTCTGATGGACTGTGTGTTCTAATGGGCTGTGTGTTCTGGTGGACTGTGTGTTCTGGTGGGCTGTGTGTTCTGATGGACTATGTGTTCTGGTCTACTGTGTGTTCTGATGGACTGTGTGTTCTGGTGGACTGTGTGTTCTGGTCTACTGTATGTTCTGATGGACTGCGTGTTCTGATGGACTGTGTGTTCTGGTGGACTGTGTGTTCTGATGGACTGTGTGTTCTGGTCTACAGTGTGTTCTGATGGACTGTGTGTTCTGGTCTACTGTGTGTTCTGGTGGACTGTGTGTTCTGATGGACTGTGTGTTCTGGTCTACTGTGTGTTATGATGGACTGTGTGTTGTGATGGACTGTGTGTTCTGGTGGACTGTGTGTTCTGATGGACTGTGTGTTCTGGTCTACTGTGTGTTCTGATGGACTGTGTGTTCTGGTGGACTGTGTGTTCTGGTGGACTGTGTGTTCTGGTCTACTGTGTGTTCTGATGGACCGTGTGTTCTGATGGACCGTGTGTTCTGGTGGACCGTGTGTTCTGATGGACTGTGTGTTCTGGTGGACTGTGTGTTCTGATGGGCTGTGTGTTCTGGTGGACTGTGTGTTCTGCTGGACTGTGTGTTCTGATGGGCTGTGTGTTTTGGTGGACTGTGTGTTCTGGTGGGCTGTATGTTCTGGTGGACTGTGTGTTCTAGTGGGCTGTGTGTTCTGATGGACTGTGTGTTCTGGTGGACTGTGTGTTCTGATGGACTGTGTTCTGGTGGACTGTGTGTTCTGGTGGACTGTGTGTTCTGGTCTACTGTGTCTTCTGATGGACTGTGTGTTCTGGTCTACTGTGTGTTCTGGTGGACTGTGTGTTCTGATGGACTGTGTGTTCTGATGGACTGTGTGTTCTAGTGGGCTGTGTGTTCTGGTGGACTGTGTGTTCTGATGGACTGTGTGTTCTAGTGGGCTGTGTGTTCTGGTGGACTGTGTGTTCTGGTGGACTGTGTGTTCTGCTGGGCTGTGTGTTCTGGTGGACTGTGTTCTGGTGGACTGTGTTCTGGTGGGCTGTGTGTTCTGGTGGGCTGTGTTCTAAAGGACTGTGTTCTGGTGGGCTGTGTGTTCTTGTGGGCTGTGTATTCTTGTGGGCTGTGTGTTCTGGTGGACTGTGTTCTTGTGGGCTGTGTGTTCTGGTGGGCTGTGTGTTCTGGTGGGCTGTGTGTTCTGATGGGCTGTGTGTTCTGGTGGACTGTGTTCTTGTGGGCTGTGTGTTCTGGTGGACTGTGTGTTCTGGTGGACTGTGTGTTCTTGTGGGCTGTGTGTTCTGGTGGACTGTGTTCTGGTAGACTGTGTTCTGGTGGGCTGTGTGTTCTTGTGGGCTGTGTGTTCTGGTGGGCTGTGTTCTGTTTTAATTGTTCTGGTGGTCTGAATGTGTGTGTTTAAGTGTGTGTGAGAGAGCGCTTGTGTGTGTAAATGTGTGTGCATGTATATGTGTGTGTACGTGTGTTTGTGTACGTGTGTATGTATATATGTATATATGTATATTTGTATATACGTGTGTGTGTATATACATCAGCACAACCACCATCATCACCACCACCATTATTATCATCACCACTATCACCACCACCATCATCAGCAGCAGCAGCACATCCACCATCATCATCATCATCAACGTCATTAACACCACCGTCACATCATCACCATTATCATCACCATCACCATGCATCATGCGAGGTCACAGCACAGCACACAGTGAACCACAACGAAATTGAACCTCTGCATTTAACCCATGCAATCACCGTGCAGCAGGGGGCAGCTATGAAAGCGCCCAGGGAGCAGTGACAGGGACGGTACCTTGCTCAAGGGTACCTATCATCAACACCATCATCATCATTATCATCATGGCTGTGTGCGTGTTTGCATATGCATGCATTTGTGTGTGTGTCTTACGTCCAGGTGGTGAAGTTCGGCTTTGGTCTCCTCGTCCTGCCTCATGCTGTCAGGGAGACAGTTATAGTCCCTTTGCCACACACACACAAACTCCTGCTTCAGATCAGGCTTGCTCAGATATTGTCTCCCTGCGCACACACACACACCAGGCCACCAGGTAGAGCTGTGTGTCTATTAGATGTTACTTTCTTTCTCTGTCATATTAAATACCCAAAATAGTCAAGTCAAGTCAAGTAGGATTTTATTGTCATTTCAGCCATATACACAGAACACAGTGAAACAAAATAACGTTCCTCCAGGACCCGTGAGCTACACACAAGACAAGACACAACACAAGACACAAGACAAGACACAAGACAACATAAGACACAACACGGGGCAACAAGTGCAGACAAGACAGACAACAACAGATGGCACGACAGACAGTACATTCATCCGTGGAGGGCTGCAGTGTTGTGAAACAAAGCAGCCCAGGTAGATTATGGTGTAGCAGTGTGGTGGAGCATTGTTATTGAATTTAAAGTGCAAGAGTGCAACATGACATAAATAAATAAATGCGGTATGAAAAGTGGACTGGGTTTAAGAGTTCAAGATATTGGTGGGTTCAAGAGTCTGATGGCCAGGGGGAAGAAACTATTTCCCATCCTGGAAGTGGAGGCCCGTATGCTGCGGAACCTTTTCCCGGACGGCAGGAGGGAGAAGAGAGTGTGGGACGGGTGGGAGGGATCATCCACAATGCTGGTTGCTTTGCGGATGCAGCGAGTGGTGAAAATGTCTTGTACAGAGGGCAGAGAGACCCCGATGATCTTCTCAGCTGTTCTCACTACCCGTTGTAGGGACTTGCGGTCTAGGACGTTGCAGTTCCCGTACCAGGCAGTAATGCAGCCGCTCAGGATGCTCTCAATGGGTAATCTGTAAAAGATGGTGAGGATGGAAGGTGGGAGATGGGCTTTCCTCTGTCTGCGCAGGAAGTAGAGGCGCTGCTGGGCTTTCTTTGTGATGGATCAGGTGTTGAGGGACCACGTGAGGTTGTCAGTGATGTGAACACCAAGAAACTTGGTGCTCTGGACCATCTCCACAGGTGAGGTGTTGATGATAAGTGGAGTGTGGTCCCGACGTGATCTCCTGAAGTCAACAACCATCTCTTTAGTCTTGTCGACGTTCAGAGACAGGTTGTTGGTTCTGCACCAGTCCGTCAGCTCTTGTATCTCCTCTCTGTAGGCTGCCTCGTCTCCCCCGCTGATCAGACCCACCACGGTTGTATCATCAGCGAATTTGATGATGTGGTTCGAGCTGTGCTTGGCTGCACAGTTGTGGGTCATCAGTGTGAACAGCAGGGGGCTGAGCACACAGCCCTGGGGGGCTCCTGTGCTCAGTGTAATGGTGTCGGAGGTGCTGCTACTGATCCTGTCTGACTGGGGTCTCCCAGTCATGAAGTCCAGGATCCAGTTACAGAGGGAGGTGTTCAGGCCCAGCAGCCTCAGCTTCTCACTCAGGTGCTGAGGGATGATGGTGTTGAATGCTGAACTGTAGTCGATGAACAGCATTCTGACATAACTGTCCTTTCTGTCAAGATGAGAAAGGGCCAGATGGAGGGTGGTGGAGATTGCATCGTCTGTTGAGCGGTTGGGACGATACGCAAACTGCAGGGGGTCTAGTGAGGAGGGGATCTGGGACTTGATGTGCCTCATGACCAGCCTCTCAAAGCACTTCATGATGATGGGTGTGAGTGCGATGGGACGATAGTCGTTGAGGCAGGAGATGGATGGTTTCTTAGGCACTGGAATGATGCTGGTGGTCTTGAAGCACCTTGGAACAACAGTGGTGCTCAGAGAGGTGTTGAAGATGTCGGTGAGAACATCTGCCAGCTGTTCTGCACATTCTCTGAGCACACGGCCTTGAATATTGTCTGGACCGGCAGCTTTCCGTGGATTGACTCTGAGAAGAGATCTTCTCACCTCGGCTGTGGTAAGACATAGAATCTGGTCGTTCGGAGGAGGGGTGGTCTTCCTCATTCTCGTATCATTCACTGCATCAAACCGTGCGTAGAAGTGGTTCAGCGCATCTGGGAGGGTGGGGTCACCGTCACAGGCAGGTGGAGATGTCCTGTAGTTGGTGAGGGCCTGGATGCCCTGCCACATGCGCCGCGTGTCACCAGTGTTCTTGAAGTGACCATGGATTCTCTCTGCGTGAGCTCGCTTTGCTGCTCTGATGGCTCGAGACAGGTTTGCCCTCACTTTTCTTAGGGCGGCCTCGTCCCCTGACTTGAAGGTCTTGTCCCGGGTTCTCAGGAGTCTGCGCAGCTCCGCGGTCATCCATGGCTTCTGGTTGGGTCGTGATATGATGAACTTGGAGACAGTAACATCCTCAATGCACTTGCTGATGTAGCCAGTCACTGAAGCTGTGTACTCCTCCAGGTTGATGGAGTCACCGTAGGTTGCAGCCTCCCTGAACATGTCCCAGTAGGTGCGTTCGAAGCAGTCCTCAAGAGCAGAGATGGCTCCTGTGGGCCAGGTCTTCACCTGCTTCAGGGTGGGTCTCACGCGCCTGACGATGGGTCTGTACGCTGGGATCAGCAGCACAGAGATGTGGTTTGAGTGTCCGAGGTGGGGGCGGGGCTCCGCTCTGTATGCGCCAGCCATGTTTGTGTAAACACAGTCCAGCGTGTTTCCCCCCCTCGTTGCAAAGTTCACATGTTGATGGAATTTGGGGAGAACTGACTTGAGATTTGCATGGTTGAAATCTCCGGCAACAATAAACAATCCGTCTGGGTGATAGTTTTGGAGTCCGCTGATAATTCCATAAAGTTCAGCCAGTGCGCTGTTAGCATCAGTGCTGTTAGCGCTAGCGCTGGGTGGAATGTAGACCGCCGTAATAAACACTGTAGAGAACTCCCTGGGCAAATAAAACGGTCTGCACCTGACTGTTATCACCTCCAGCAGTGTCGAGCAGTGTACTGAGACCAGCACAGCGTTCGTACACCATTGTGTGTTTACGTAAACACACAGCCCCCCTCCGTGAGTCTTGCCGGACAGAGCGGAGTTTCTGTCCGAGCGAAACGCGGAGAGTCCGGCGAGTTTGATGGCGGTGTCCGGAACGCTGTCGCTGAGCCATGTCTCCGTAAAAACAAAAACACAGTAGTCTCTGTCCTCACGCTGGGTGTTCAGCTGGAGTTGTATACAGTCCAGTTTATTATCCAGGGAGCGGACATTGGCGAGGAGGATGGACGGGATAGCCGGTCGGCTAGCGTTAGCCTTGAACTGAGCCCGGACACCAGCACGCTTGCCGCGTTTCTGTTTCCTCTCGCACCGCTTCCTATGTCCTCTCAGTCGGCCAGGTTCAGCAGGCGATCTCGGGGACTGAAGGCCTGGTCTTCTCAGCACGCCGAGCTCCCGTAGGGTTGTTCGGAGAGTCGCTGGAAGACTGAATCCTGGCTGATTCCTGAGCTCCAGCAGAGTTTGGCGGTTAAATTTAAGAGCATTCACGGATGTGACGCTCATGTGCAAGTCTTATGGTGAAAAGTAGTTGGATGAAAGACTTTTTACAGACTTTAGCACCAAAGTTTGGACCCCGGAGCGGCCGCTGCGTGTTACCGCGCTGCCATCTTGGATCAGAGAAATAATGAAAATAATCATCCTAATCCCAACCCTGACCCAAAACATTCATCCTTATACCGACCCTGACCCAAAACATTCATCCTAATCCCGACCCAAAACATTCATCCTAATCCAGACCCTGACCCAAAACATTCATCCTAATCCCAACCGTGACCCAAAACATTCATCCTAATCCCGACCCAATACATTCATCCTAATCCAGACCCTGACACAAAACATTCATCCTAATACCGACCCTGACCCAAAACATTCATCCTAATCCCGACCCTGACCCAAAACATTCATCCTAACACCGACCCTGACCCAAAACATTCATCCTAATCCTGACCCAAAACCTTCATCCTAATCCTGATCATCATCACCACCACCACTATCATCATCATCATCACCACTATCATCATCATCATCATCATTGTGAAACGATGTTTATTCTTCATCCCAAAACCTTCACAGTAAATGAAGTTAAATGTGAATGTGAGTGTCTAACAGCGCCCCCTACAGGTTCTCTCTCCTATTAAACCTGTGGGACACAGCAGGGGCACCAGAGAGGCCAGAACAGGCAAACGTCACATCACAGCACCTTCCAGATCTGTTCAGAAGATCCACAAACTCCTCACTACAGCTCTGTGTGTATTTGTGTACCGAAACATGCAAATATGCAAAAGTGCCTCTAGCCAATCATAGATACTTGAGACTGAGGTGAGAACCACTTTGTTATACAGATTGGAGACAAAAGTGAGACCAGCTATGTTATACTGGTTGGAGACGGTAGTGAGACCAGCTACAATGTGGTCCATATATATTTGGACACGGACACTAGTTGTGTTTTTGAACCTATTTACTGAAACATGTTCCAGTTATGGTTCTATAATGGACGTGGACATGATGTGTGGATGCTCAGCTTTCATTTGAAGATCCACAGTCAGGCTGGAGGGTTTAGGAGCTCCCGTTCCTTCACATGTGCCTCCCTCTCTATAAAGGGACCAAAAGTAATTGGACTCAAAGGCATTTTCATAGGCAGGTGTGGACTGGAGTTAATTAGGGTGTGGTGCTTGCATGTGCTGTGTACTAATTACAACCCTGTACTCGTTACACTCCTGTACTCATTACAGTCCTGTACTCACTGTGTACTCATTACAGTCCTGTACCCATTACAGTCCTGTACTCATTGTGTACTCATTACAGTCCTGTACTCACTGTGTACTCATTACAGTCCTGCACTCACTGTGTACTCATTACAATCCTGTACGCACTGTGTACTCATTACAGTCCTGTACTTAGTGTACTCATTACAGTCCTGTACTCATTACAGTCCTGTACTCACTGTGTACTCATTACAGTCCTGTACACACTGTGTACTCATTACAACCATGTACTCATTACAGTCCTGTACTCTGTGTACTCATTACAGTCCTGTACTCACTGTGTACTCATTACAGTACTGTACTCACTGTGTACTCATTACAGTCCTGTACTCACTGTGTACTCATTACAGTCCTGTACTTATTGTGTACTCATTACAGTCCTACACTCACTGTGTACTCATTACAGTCCTGTACTCACTGTGTACTCATTACAGTCCTGTACCCATTACAGTCCTGCACTCACTGTGTACTCATTACTGTCATGTACTCACTGTGTACTCATTACAGTCCTATACTCACTGTGTACTCATTACAGTCCTGTACTCACTGTGTACTCATTACAATCCTCTACGCACTGTGTACTCCTTACAGTCCTGTACTCACTGTGTACTCATTACAGTCCTGTACTCACTGTGTACTCATTACAGTCCTGTACTCATTACAGTCCTCTACTCACTGTGTGCTCATTACAACCCTGTACTCATTACAGTCCTGTACTCTGTGTACTCATTATAGTTCTGTACTCACTGTGTACTCATTACAGTCCTGTACTCACTGTGTACTCATTACAGTCCTGTATGCACTGTGTACTCATTACGGTCCTGTACTCACTGTGTACTCATTACGGTCCTATACTCACTGTGTACTCATTACAGTCCTGTACTCATTGTGTACTCATTACAGTCCTGTATGCACTGTGAACTCATTACAGTTCTGTACTCACTGTGTACTCATTACAACTCTGTACTCATTACAGTCCTGTTTTCATTACAGTCCTGTACTCACTGTGTACTCATTACAGTCCTATACGCACTGTGTACTCATTACAGTCCTATACGCACTGTGTACTCATTACAGTCCTGTACTCTGTGTACTCATTACAGTCCGGTACGCATTACAGTCCTGTACTCACGGTGTACTCATTACAGTCCTGTAATCACTGTGTACTCAATACTGCCCTGTAGTCATACATTCATTCAATTTTGGAAAAACTTTCCAAAGAAAAACTGTGCAAAGGATTTTTCTAAATTATGAAAATTATAAATTTTGCATTAAAAATCTGTTTTCTTGAGGTTCTGTTTTAAAGTGACAAATTCTGTAAATAAATAAATAATTACAACCCCTGAAAACAGACTCTGTAAGAGATATTTTTTACATAAATTGGATGTAAGTGAAGTTAAGAATTAAAGGTTCTGCAATGGAAGTTTCAAATAACCATTATATATTAAAACAGGTGAGTTCTGTTTAAAAAACGACAAATTCTGTTTGATAGACATTTCCAATTCCAGTTTCTGTAGCAAATTCCACATAAAAGCGTTTCTATTTAAAAATTATGAGTTTTGTATGTTGTTACTAAAGTTACAACTTCATGAGCAGATGATTTGGAGGGTTTCGATTAGAATTAAAGCTCATCGTGAGAATTACTGACTACATTCAGGAGATTTCCACAAAATCTCGGACAGTTTTTACCGTGTGTCACAGTGTGTCTCTGTGTGGCTTCAGGTTTGGTACAGTAGAGGGCGCTCTGTTCTGACTGAGCACACCTGAGCTCATGAAGGCACAGGTGTGCTTCACTGGGCTGCTATTTAAGCCCCGATGAGTCAGAACAGAACGTGTCTCATTCACAAGGCGAAGCCTACACTTAATGGTGTTTTTATAGCCTGTTTGGTCACGACTGCAGTTCGCTGGGTCTTGTGTTGGTCAGAACTGCAGTCCTTGTTTCTGGTTTTGTTTGCTATGGATAATAAAGTTATGTTCTGGACTACTGGCTCTGCGTTGACGTCCTGCCCGCACCCCGGCATCGTTACAGAACATAACTTTATTACAAGGCTTCGCCTTGTGAATGAGTCACGCTCTGTTTGGACTCATCCGGGCTTAAATAGCAGCCCAGTGAAGTACACCTGTGCCTTCATGAGCTCAGGTGTGCTCAGTCAGAACAGAGTGCCCTCTACTGTACCAAACCTGAAGCCACACAGGGACAGACTGTGACGGTGTGTTCACTCACAGATCAGAAACACATATTTAACAAATCAGAGATTTATTTTTAAATGATATATAATCTGTATTATTTATCAGAATAATCATTAGTATGATGTTTCTTCTAGATCATATTCACAGAATATTTCTCAGTAATTCTATAATAATGACTCTTCATCATTCCAGAAACTTTTTTTCTTAAAAATCTTCTGCTTCTGAACAAATAAAAAAAATTATTATTTTTTTTGCTTATGATCGTGACTTTGTGTGCAGCCCCACACACTGCTGCACACAAACAGTTTTTTGCCTAATAAGCTCCGCCCCCTGTTAAGGTGTGTGTGTGTGTGTTGCCACTACTATAAATGACCCACAACAGGAGCTTCATCTGTAGCCCTGCTGCTCTCCAGACACTTCAGCTTCACACAGCTTCTACTACCACTGTGAGTACACAAACACCAACACCCACACACACACACACAAACACACACACACACACACAATGGATGTGGATGTGTCTCACTACTGTTCCGTAAACTTTTCCTTTCACTCTTGCAAGTATCAAGTCTCTTTTCCATCCACTTCGTCTCCACTCCTCAGGCTCTTCTCACTTTCCAAGATTGTGTTAAACAATCTGGTCAGAAGCTCCACTGCCATCTCCTCCAAATATCTCCATACTTCCACTGGTATGCAATCCGGTCCAACAGCCTTTCCATTCTTCATCCTCTTCATCGCTGCTCTTACTTCCATCTTTATTACTTGCTGCACTTCCTGGTTCACTCTTCTCACATCATCCAGTCTTCTCTCTCTCTCATTCTTTTCATTCATCAGCTCCTCAAAGTTCTCCTTCCATCTGCCCAACACGCTCTGTTCACCTGTGAATACATTTCCATGTCCATCCTTTATCGTCCTGACCTGCTGCACAGCTTTCCCAGATCTGTCTCTCTGTCTAGCCAATCTGTAAGTTCACCCTGCGGTTCATCTCCTTGTACTCCTGTCTACTTTCTTCATCTCTCTAACTTTCCCACTTCGTCTTCAACTACCTCTTCTTCTGTTTACACTCTTGGATGTCTTGGTTCCACCACCAGGTTTCCTTCTCCCAGTGCCCGTGTTAACTCCTGCCTGAAATCCACCTTGCAGTCCTCCTTCTTCAGCTTCCTCCACTCCACCCTCACCTTCCTCCTCTTCTTAAAGAGAACGATTAAAGAAGTTATAACCATGTTTCAGGAAAATGAGCCGAAACAAGCTGTTCACCAACCAGGAGCTGCACAAGGGAGACTTTCTGATCTCCAACGACAGAAACTACAAAGCTGTCTTCCAGGTACGACCCCTGCTGAAGACACTACACTTTTCTCAGGCACACTGGGGAGGCAGTGTTTCTAATAAAGTGGCCAGAAGGGGACACAGTGTTTCTAATGAGCTTTTCTGTGTGTTTGTACTCATTTAGGATGACGGGAACTTTGTGGTTTATGGCTGGAAACCAATCTGGGCCTCCGACACTTCTAACAAACCCGTAACTTGCCTGATCATGCAGACGGACGGAAACCTGGTCATGTACAACAACAGTGGCGAACCTTTATGGGCCAGTAACTCCTGGCAGGACAGCGTGAGCAACAACAACTACCTGACCCTCAACAACGATGGAAGTCTGGTCGTCTACAGAGGAACCGATGTGCTCTGCACTGTTAACAATAACCCATCCAATACTCCAGAGTAAAGTCTGATGGAATTAAGGATATAATATTAAAATGTTTAAGCAATTCTGATAAATGATTAACTTCCTGGAATTATCAAATTACAATAAAAGTGAAGGACGACCACGAACAGTCTCGTTGTGTGTTTTTTGTGTTGGATGGTTGTTGATGAAATGGGAAACAGAGAAAAAGAGAGAGATCCAGGCAGATCTCCACAGTTGGAGCTCCAAAGTACAGAAGACAGTTCTTTAAGAAAGTGTAAAGTGAGATGGAGAGGATCTAAAGCTCCAGAAGCAGGTTTTATATCATTCTGAAGTTTATCTTAATTTTATTATAGTTGCTTATTTGGGGTCAGAATCAGACAGTCGCTCAACCCCAGAAAGTAGGATCCCCTGAAGTTCCCTTGAGCAAGGTACCATCCCCATCACCGATCCCCAGGTGCAGGATATGTCTGACCACTGCTGGATGGTGGGTGTGTGTTAAATACAGAGGGTGCTGATTTGATTCTGGTGTGTCAACAGTACTTTGCTTAATTCAAGCAACACTTCCTCTAGAAACGGGTGTGAGTCAAAGATTTTTCCTGTTAAAAGACTGGGTCCAAGCACAAAGATCAAAAGAGGACATGAAGGACCTGGATTGTGATGAAGAACAGAAATTAAAAAAAAACAAAGAGATACTCTTGTTTGTGACCGACTGAGGACAGCATCTGTTTCATGGGTAATCTCCTTGTGTTATCAGTGTCTTTACACCAAACACACACTGGATTCATTCATGAGCAAATCAGAAACATGTGGGACTGACCAGCATTTTACAGGCATCTAGAAGATCATTCAGATGGATCCACCATGTGATCACTCAACATCGGTGATCTTTCAGCTTCAGTAAATATCATCATAAATATCGAGTGTTTTTGTGCTCTGAGATGATGTGGAGCCTGAACTACAGCAGATCAAATTCATTATTTCACTTTTTACAGACGATCACTGGTTTAATATCTTTTCTTCAACAGCTTTATCACCCAAACCATCACCTCAACATGGCCAAACCAATCATTGAAACTGAACTGATGGAGATCCAGTTTACATCTGGCTGAAGAGAAATAAAAAAAAAACCTTCATCTACAACATTACAGCCTCTGTGGATTTCTCTGAAGATGTGGATGAAGATACCAACTGAGGAGCAGACCCTCATTGTTCTGCAGTGTTCTTCTGGTACCGTCCCGTCACTCCAAGGATTGAGGTCGTGGCCTTACTGAAATAGATGTTTCTCTTGACAATGCCCAGGAGACAGATCTGGAACAAAAAGGCTTCAAAAAGGTGAATAAAGACCTCAACACTGGCACCAGTGGAGCTCCTGTGTATCTGTGGTACATGGAGAAATCAACTCCTACTGCCCATTTCTTCACTGTGTTGGTCGGTGAGGAAGATCGGAAGATCTTTAAAGATCAGGGCATCAGAGGTGTGATAAATAACCTGAATAATGGAAACAAGGGTGATCCTCTTTATGCCTCTTATTGGTAGATGTCCCAGCATCTGCCTCAGTGTGACCCTCTTGTCCTTCAGTAATCACGTCTCACTGAGAAGCCTTCAAAGAATCATTATTTCAGTCTAAACAGGAAAGATCGAGACTATAATCATGTTTAATGGTGATGGATGTGATCGGATGATCTAAAGTTAATGTAACCTGAAGCTGTCCTCTTCTTCTGTCCTCTCTGTCTCTGATTAAAGCATCATAAAAGACAGCCTGTGTCTCCTGTGTCCTGTAAGGATGGGGGTTGGGACACTGTAGATGGACATTATTCCCTGAAATCATTTCAGAAACAAATTCATACAGTAACGAGAGAAACGTCTCTTTAAAAGGTGTGAATCTAATATTAAAATAAATACCAGCATTAATTAGTGGAGATTCATCAGATCTTCAACACAAATCCACCACATACAACTCACGAGACACAACTAGAGAAAGTGACTATCAGTCAGCGTGAAGACCCAGCACACAGTGAACCACAACAGAACTGTTCCTGTGCAGTTAAAGCCTGGGGTTATGTGGCTTATTTGGTTACAGTACCTGTTTATGAAACAGGAGATCCTGGCTTTGACTGAACCTGGCTTTGGACTGAAGTCAAAGCAGAATATGCCTACATAAACACCCAGAAACTAGTGGGTGAAGGTCCAAAGTGATTCTGAAGAAGACTATAATTGGTTTTATCCAACGAAATCTGATCATTAGACTCTACAGAGATGTAGGTGTGTGTGTCATCTGCATAGCTGTGATCACTGACTCCATGTTTTCTTTGATCTTTTTATTAAAGTGAGATTAAAGTAGTGGAGTCTAGAGTTACAGCAGGGTTTCTAATTTCCTCTGTAGACTGTCGCCCCAAACTCCCACCTCCTTCAGAAGTCCTACGTCCTCTTGTGTTCTTCCTGATGATGAGGATTTCTGTTTTTCATCACAATCCAGGTCCCTCATGTCCTCTTTTGATCTTGGTCCAGGGACCCAGTCTTTGAACAGGAAAAGTCTCTGTTTACACACCAGAGCGTAAACTCACACCCGGTTCAAAAGGAAGTGTAGATTTAATTAACAACACTGTTGACAGAAAGACATTTTTTAACATTTTCAAACGAGCTTTCATTTTGCTAGGCGATGCTGTGGTTTTCAGAAATGTTTGTGACTTCTGTAACATGAAAGCGGCGACAGTACAAAGTGAACCTGTATTTTATGGTTTTGAAAAAGAGGAGGACTGTTGTTGACTCTGAATTTGAACAGCAGAAAACCTATACAACATAGCTGGTCTCACTACTGTCCTGGAAAGCTTCCTTTTTACTCTTGCTGGTCCCTGACAGTCACAGATCACTCCTGTCACTCTCTTCTTCTCTCTTCCACACTCACCTTTACTCTCAAGTGATGATCCCAAGTATTTAAACCTCTATCACCTCTACACCCTGCATTCTAACCACTCAACTGTCCTCCCTTACATTCCCACTCATGTATTCTGTCTTTGCCCTACTCACTTTCATTCCTCTCCTCTCCAGAGCATATCTCCATTTCTCCAGGTTCTCCTCAAGCTGCTCCCTACTCTCAATGCAGATCACAATATCATCAGCAAACATCATCGTCCACGGAGACTCCTGTCTAACCTCGTCCGTCAACCTGTCCATTACTATTGCAAACAAGAATGGGCTCAGTGCTGATCCTTGATGTAATCCAACCTCTACCTTAAATGCATCCGTCACTCCCACTGCAGACCTCACCACTGTTACACTGCCATCATACATATCCTGAACTACTCTCACAAACTTCTCTGTAACAAATCCACAGACACAATGCTCCTTCTGACCTTCTCTGTACTTCTCCATCAACACCCTCAGAGCAACCATTGTATCTGTAGAGTTCTTTCTCGGCATGAAACCATACTGCTGTTCTCTGATCATCATCTCTTTTCTTAACCTGCTTCCACTACTCTTTCCCAGAACCTCATGCTGTGTCTGATCAACTTTATCCCTCTATAGTCACTACAGCTCTGTGCATCACCCTTATTCTTGATGATCAGTACCAGTACACTTCTCCTCCACTCCTCAGGCTCCTCTCCCCTAAACATCTCCATGCTT
Source organism: Hepsetus odoe (assembly GCA_017165825.1). NCBI lineage: Eukaryota > Metazoa > Chordata > Actinopteri > Characiformes > Hepsetidae > Hepsetus > Hepsetus odoe. The sequence continues at coordinate 1,719,821 of CM029390.1, read as the reverse complement.
CCACTGGTACGTCATCCGTTCCAACAGCCTTTCCATTCTTCATCCTCGTCATCGCTGCTTTTACTTCCATCTTGCTTATTTGCTGCACTTCCTGGTTCACTATCATCACATCATCCAATCTTCTTTTCTTCATTCATCAGCCCCTCAATGTTCTCCTTCCATCTGCTCAACTCGCTCTGTTCACCTGTGAGTACGTTTCCATTTCTATCTTTAATCGTCCTGACCTGTAGCACATCTTTCCCAGATCTGTCTCTCTGTCTAGCCAATCGGTAAAGGTCCTTTTCTCCCTCTTTACTGTCCAACCTCTCATACAGTTCACCAAACACCTTCTCTTCAGTCTTCACCACTGCTTTCTTCACCCTGCGGTTCATCTCCTTGTACACCTGTCTACTTTCTTCATCTCTCTGACTATCCCATGTCTTCTTCACCTCTTCTTCCATTTACACTGCTGGACTTCCAGGTTACCTTACATTTACGGCATTTAGCAGATGCTCTTATCCAGAGTGACTTACATGTCCTAATTACAGGGACAGTCCCCCTGGAGCAACTCAGGGTTAAGGGTCTTGCTCAGGGACCCAGTGGCAGTAGTGCTAGAGGTGGGATTCAAACTGGGGACCTCTTGATCCAGAGGTCCGTAGGCAAGTACCCTACCACTAGACCACCGCCACCTTACCTTATCCTCCTTCTTCCTTCCAGATGTCATACAAAGTCCCTTTCTAGCTGCCTGCCTGATCCCTTCTGCAGTAGTTTCCCAGCAATCCAGTACTGTCAACACTGTCCTTAATTCCTCCTTCCATCCACACCATGGTAGAACAGTTTAAACCCTCCTCCAGTACACCTGCTCTTACTATCCTTCCATCTAGTCTCTCACTCAGAAGATCAACTTTCCTTCTCTCCATCATATCAGCTCATTCTCTATCTTTACCAGTCATGCTGCCAACATTCAAAGTCCCTCCCTCACTTCCACTCTCCTCCACTTCCTCCTCTTCTTCTTTTTCTCCTTTGTCCAACAGTAGTCCAGTGTCCACCAGCACCCTGTAGGCTAACAGCACTGGTGGTGGTTGTTTTAACCCGGGCCTCGACTGATCAGGTATGGAAGTCTGTTTCATTGTCCACATGTTGATTTGGATAAAAATTTACACTGGATGCCCTTCCTGATGTAACCTTCCCCATTTATCCAGTACTGGGACCAGCACGAAGAAATACACTGGCTTGTGCATCCCTAGTGGCTAGGTTAAGGTGTCCATCCATTAAGAGCTTTAAAAGCGGGAACTTGATTTTAAAATCTGTTCTAAATGAGACGGGAAGGCAGTGGAATGAATCTAGAACAGGGGTTCTGTGTTCTCGGTGTTTCCTGTGTGTCGATTCTCTGGCTGAAGCGTTCTTAAGGATTTGGATTTAATGATGTAATAATAAAAGTTTCTCCAGTGAAATCTGATCATTAGACTCTACAGAGATGTAGGTGTGTGTGTCGTCTGCATAGCTGTGATTTACATTTACGGTATTTATCAGATGCTCCTTTCCAGAGAGACTTCCATGTCCTGATAACAGGGACAGTCCCCCCTGGAGACACTCAGGGTTAAGGGTCTTGCTCAGGGACCCAGTGGTGGTAGTGCTTGAGGTGGGATTCAAACTTGGGACCTCTTGAGCCACAGGTCCATAGGCAAGTACCACCACTAGACCAGCACCACCCTACTGACTCCACGATCACTGACTCCATGTTTTCTTTGATCTTTTTATTAAAGTGAGATTAAAGAAGTGGAATCTGGAGTTACAGCAGGGTTTCTAATTTCCTCTGTAGACTGTCGCCCTAAACTCCCACCTCCTTCAGAACTCTTCCTCTTGTGTTCTTCCTGATGATGAAGATTTCATGACAATCCAGGTCCTTCATGTCCTCTTTTGAACTTGGGGCTGGGACCCAGTCTATGAACAGGAAGAGTCTCTGTTTACACACCAGAGCGTAAACTCACACCCGGTTCAACAGGAAGTGTAGATTTAATTAACAACACTGTTGACAGAGAGACATTTTTTAACATATTCAAACGAGCTTTCATTTTGCTAAAGGCTATGCTGTGGTTTTCAGAAATGTATGTGACTTCTGTAACATGAAAGCGGTGACAGTACAAAGTGAACGTGTATTTTACGGTTTTGTAAAAAAGGAGGAATGTTGTTGACTCTGAATTTCAACAGCAGAGAACTGATCATGATTCTAGCTCCTATAAAGATCATCGGCTGCTGTTCACGTCGGGTTCTCTGTTTTCTAACTGCAAACAGGAGGCTTGTGACTGAAGCTGATTATGAACATTCTTCTTGTAAATTTCTAACCTTGAACAATCACAAACAGAAAAACGCAGCAAAACAAAAGGAAAAGCAGCGAAGATGAAAGAATGAAGTGAAGGGTTTGAGAAATGGAAACAGTAACAGACCAAGAGTCTTATGTTCAGC
>CM029390.1:1699429-1716876 GCA_017165825.1 Hepsetus odoe | reverse complement strand
GGGGGAATTGTACCTTTTTGTTAGATCAGCAAGGGGACAAGCCAATTTTGCACAGTCGCGGATGAACCGTTGATAAAAGATGGCAAAACCCAGGAACTGTTGAAGGTACCTGAGGGTCTTAGGGCATGGCCAGTCTAGTACAGCTTGCACTTTGTCCAGGTCCATGAAGATGAATCGCCTCACAAACTGCCTAAAAACGTCAATGATCAACCTTTGGAAAACGACCGGGGCATTGGCCAGTCCGAAAAGCATAACCAGGCACTCAAAAAGGCTGGGTGTCAGAAAAGCGATCTTCCACTCATCCCCCTGACGGATGCAAACCAGGTTGTAGGCTGAGCAGAGATCCAGCTTGGTAAAAATTCAAGCCCTGCTGAGTTGGTCGAAAGCAGATGAGAGGAGAGGCAGGGGACACCTATCCTTGTAAGTAATATATAGAGGCCATGGTAATCAACACGGGCGCAAGGATCCATCTTTCTTTTTGACGAAGAAGAATCCCGCCCCCGCTGGAGAGGAGTATGGTCGAATATGTCCCTGGGCCAGGGCCTCATCTAGATACTGATCCATGGCCTTCAGTTCCGGTTGGGACAAGGAGAAAAGCCTCCCCTTGGGAAAGTTGGCTCATGGTAGGAGGTTGATAGCACAATCATACTCACGGTGTGGTGGTAGAGTGATGGCATGGGTCTTGCTAGCCACCATCTTGATGTCCCTATATTGCTCCGGTAGTTTCTCCGAAGGTGATGTGTTCTTTGTGCTGGTGAGTGGTAGTGACCAGGAGAGGTTCAGTGACATGAGACTCATCCAGAGCCTTTTGGACTCTCATCTAAGGCTTGAATCTTCACGGGTGCAGGCGTAGAGAGTATAGGGATCTGGTATTGTTGGACTAAGGTGATGTCAATGAAGTTGTCAGCAGCCCCGGAATCAAAGAGAGCTTGAAAGGAGTGAGTACACTGGGCGATCCGTAGGGACACAGGCAGAAGGAACTGGGATTGGGGGTGAAGCAGAAGTGACGCCTCTCAAAGCACCCCAGTGCTGTTCGGGTTTCCCAGTCTGAGAGGGCAGCTAGACCGGTAGTAACCAGCCGCACCACAATAAAGACAAAGATGCAACTGGACTTAAAATTAATGACATGGCAGCTCCATGTCCTTCAGATAGACGAGTCCAAATTGAACATGTTTGCTAATAACGCAACAGTTTCTATTACTCAGTTTCTATTACTGAGTGTATGTGTGTGCGTCAAGCAAGTGTATTTTAAGTGTGTGTTTAGTGTAAAAAGGTGTGTATGTTTATTGTAACCCAGCCACTAGGGATGTACAAGCCAGTGTATTTCTTTGTGCCGGTCCCAGTACCGGGTAAATGGGGAGGATTACGTCAGGAAGGGCATCCAGTGTAAAACTTTATCCAAATCAATATTCGGATAACGATACAGAATTCCATACGGGATCAGTCGAGGTCTGGGTTAACAACGACCGCCATCAGTACTGTTAGTCTACAAGGTGCTGGTGGACACTGGACTACTGTTGGCCAAAGGAGAACAAGAAGAAGAGAAAGGCATGTCCAGAGGAAGAAGGAGAGAAAGAAGGGGCGGAGAGTGGAAGTGAGGGAGGAACTTTGAATGTTGGCAGCATGACTGGTAAAGGTAGAGAATGAGCTGATATGATGGAGAGAAGGAAGGTTGATCTTCTGTGTGTGAGAGACTAGATGGAAGGGTAGTAAGGCCAGGTGTATTGGAGGAGGGTTTAAACTGTTCTACCATGGTGTGGATAGAAGGAGGAATGGGGCAGGAGTTATCTTGAAGGAAGAGTATGTGGAGAGTGTTTTGAAGGTGAAGAGGGTGTCAGGGAGGGTGATGAGTTTGAAGCTGGAAGCTGAAGGTGCGATTATGTTGTTAGTGCTTATGCTCCACAAGTTGGTTGTAAGATGGAAGAGAAGGAAAAATTCTGGAGTGAGTTAGATGAAGTAATAAAGAGTGTACCCAGGGGAGAGAGAGTGATGATTGGCGCAGATTTTAATGGTCATGTTGGTGAAAGGAACAGAGGTGATGAGGAGGTGATGGGTAGGCATGGAGAGGAATGCTGAAGGTCAGATGGTTGTTGATTTTGTGAAAAGGATGGAAATGGCTGAAGTTCATACTTATTTGAAGAAGAGGGAGGAGCACAGGGTGACGTATAAGAGTGGAGGAAGATGCTCACAGGTGGATTATATTCTTTGCAGGAGGGTCAGTCTGAAGGAGATCGGAGACTGTAAAGTAGTGACAGGGGAGAGTGTAGCTAAACAGCATAGGAGGTGTTTGGTGAATTGTATGAGAGGTTGGACAGTAAAGAGGGAGAAAAGGATATATTTTGATTGGCTAGAGAGAGAGACAGATCTGGGAAAGATGTGCAGCAGTTCAGTGCGATTAAAGATAGAAATGGAAACGTACTCACAGGTGAACAGAGCGTGTTGAGCAGATGGAAGGAGTACTTTGAGGGGCTGATGAATGAAGAAAATGAGAGAGAGAGAAGACTGGATGCTGTGAGGATAGTGAACCAGGAAGTGCAGCAAATAAACAAGATGGAAGTAAGGGCAGCGATGAAGAGGATGAAGAATGGAAAGGCTGTTGGACCAGATGAAATACCAGTGGAAGCAGGGAGATGTTTAGGGGAGATGGCAGTGGAGCTTCTGACCAGATTGTTTAACACAGTCTTGGAAAGTGAGAGGAGCCTGAGGAGTGGAGATGAAGTGTACTGGTACCAATCTTCAAGAATAAGGATGATGAACAGAGCTGTAGTAACTATAGAGGGATAAATTTGATCAGCCACACCATGAAGCTATGTGAAAGAGTCGTGGAAGCAGGTTAAGAAAAGAGGTGATGATCAGTGAACAGCAGTATGGTTTTATGCCAAGAAAGAGCTCTACAGATACAATGTTTGCTCTGAGGGTGTTGATGGAGAAGTACAGAGAAGGTCAGAAGGAGCTGCATTATGTCTTTGTGGATTTGGAGAAAGCAGATGACAGAGTGTCTAGAGAGCAGTTGTAGTTTTGTATGAGGAAGTCTGGAGTTACAGAGAAGTATGTGAGAGTAGTTCAGGATATGTATGAGGGCAGTGTGACAGTGGTGAGATCCTCAGTAGGAGTGACGGATGCATTTAAGGTAGAGGTTGGATTACATCAAGGATCACTTCTGATCCCATTCTTGTTTGCAATAGTAATGGACAGGTTGACGGATGAGGTTAGACAGGAGTCTCCGTGGACGATGTTGTTTGCTGATGATATTGTGATCTGTAATGAGAGTAGGGAGAAGCTTGAGGAGAACCTGGAGAGACGGAGATCTGCTCTAGAGAGGAGAGGAATGAAAGTGAGTAGGGCAAAGACAGAATACATGAGTGTGAATGTAAGGGAGGACAGTGGAGTGGTGAGGATGGAGGGAGTAGAGGTGACGGTGGAGGAGTTTTAATACTTGGGATCAACAGTTCAGAGTAACGGCGAGTGTGGAAGAGAGGTGAAGAAGAGAGTGCAGGCTGGTTGGAATGGGTGGAGAAGAGTGGCTGGAGTGATTTGTGACAGACGGGTACCAGCTAGAGTAAAGGGGAAGGTTTACAGGACAGTAGTGAGACCAGCTATGTTGTATGGGTTGGAGAGGGTGGCACTGATGAAAAGACAGGAGGCGGAGCTGGAGGTGTCAGAGTTAAAGATGCTGAGATTTTCGTTGGGTGTGACGAGGATGGACAGGATTAGAAATGAGTATATTAGAGGGACAGATCAGGTTAGACGTCTTGGAGACAAAGTTAGAGAAGCAAGGTTGCGTTGGTTTGGACATGTGCAGAGGAGAGACGAGGATTATATTGGAAGGAGGATGTTGAGGATGGAGCTGCCAGGAAAGAGAAGAGGAAGACCAAAGATGAGGTTTATGGACGTGGTGAGAGAGGACATGCAGGTGGTCGGTTTGAAGGAGGAAGAGGCAGAGGACAGGAAGAAAGAGACAGTTGATCTGCTGTGGTGACCCCTAAACAGGAGCAGCCGAAAGTAAAAGAAGTGTGTGTGTTTATTGTAAAAAGTGTGTATTTATTGTAATGGTGATGTTTTTAAGGAAAATGAGTGCATGGAGACTTCTGGGTTTTTAATCTGAGCGAGGCGAGAAACGAGGCAGAACAAAACTTCATCAGAGAACAGGTGAGACTCAGCACCTGGCGCCCAGGTGAGCCCAGGTTAGTGTAATGAGTTTGTATGTTTTAGTGTAATGTGTATGTGTGTTTTAGTGTAATGAGTGTGTGTGCGTGTATGTTTTAGTGTAATGTGTGTGTGTATGTTTTAGTGTAAAAGTAAGAGACCTGGTTTGTTTCTATATTTTTCTGTTTATTTTTCTTCACACCTGTTAAGTGTATCAGAGTACAGAGCACTGATCTCTCTCTCACACACACACACACACACACACACACAGTGATATAAGTGATTACTATAATATTATTATAAAGAGTCTCAGGTTCTCATGCGCAGGTGAAGCAGGAAAGATAATAGTGTTCTAGATACGTTCCGCAGGCACTTATTTACACTGAGGAGCTGGTTCTGTGTGCTGTTTCAGCCAAAATGTGTGTTACACTAAATGTTTTTCCTCTTTGGGGTAATAAAGTGTGAAGGGACTTGTTCGCTCAACTTTCCTTCAACAACGAAGAAAATTCAGTTTAATGAACTTTTATGAAGAAAAGATTTTAGTGTTTAATCTGGTTTTAATCCGAAATTCTGGATTTTAGTGTTTAATCTGGTTTTACTCCGAAATTTTGGAGTTCTGTGTTTAATCTGGTTTATAATCAGTTTTTTTAAATAAGAAATTCTGGATTTTAGTGTTTAATCTGGTTTTTAATCAGAAACTCTGGACTTTACACTGTTCCACTTGCCAGAGGCATGTTTTCTCCCAAGTGATGGATTATGTGTTATAAAAATGTTGGTTTATCTCCCGTTAAATGTGATATTTTATTCCTTCTTTATTGAAGTATTTTGTGTAGAATTCCTCACTTTCCTTTGAAGAGGCTGTTCTTAGTGCAATAATTTGGGTGACATCACGCACTCGGCTCTGTTTAGTTCACTAATTTATCAGGAATAAATCAGAGGCCTGTCTTCTCCCAGAGGACACATTATTTAGTTTCCCAGGATGAAGTCTCGAGTTGAAGCTCTGGACTGCAGCGAACGGTGATCAGGGTCCACGTCCTCTTTCAGAAGCTGCTTTTGGACTACGGCTCCGTTTGTTCACAGTGAGACCCGAACCCAGCAGCGGCGCCGGGAGGCCGAGCGTCTCCGAGGGAGGGACTAACGAGGACCCGGGGTCAGTGTCCGTCCCGGGAGACCAGCTGGCCGACGCCCCCACCGGGCTGCGGTAAAAAAAACTCAAAACTGACACAAGAATCACAGACTCACAGCGGATAAAAAAATAAAATTCAAAATCTCACAAAATATAAAATATTTTTCTTTCACTGAAACAAAAGACATCTCCCAGCAGTTTATGAGCTTCAGTAAGAGTGTGCGTGTGCGTGCATGTGTGTGTGTGCGTGTGTGTGTGTGTGTGTGTGTGTGTGCACGCGCAGGGGGATGAATTTAAGGCCAGATTTCTTTTCTGTTGTTACACTTAATTTCAGGATCAAAGTAATGCGCCTGGCAATTAGTGATGGATGTGGCTATGCAAATGAAATCCTGAATTCTGGAATAGTCTTCATACTAAGAGTGGAACTAATGAAGTATTATGGGATTGAAAGATGATCAGCAGGTCAGTGAAGGAACGCAGGGTTAATGTTTTGTATTAATGATGAAAATTCATTAGTTAATTAACGCTGTAGCATTAACGAGGCGATATTCAAACGCTGTAACATTAACGAGATGATATTAAAACGCTGTAACATTAACGGGGCGATATTAAAACGCCTCGTTATTGTTACAGATTCACTAATTAATAAACAACAACTCCCGGAAACTGGTTCACTTACATAATCACTAAATGTAATGTAAAATGTAATGTAACTGGTGGCCACTAATTAATCACCCTGTTTCTAATCCTCACTAACTGGTGGCCACAGCTTTATTACCTCATTCTCACTCCTCTATTCTCTCATGCTCACTCCTCTATTCTCTCATGCTCACTCCTCTATTCTCTCATTCAGCTTATCACTGTAAATCTCACACTACTGTAAACCTCACGAAGTCCCACAGCTGAAACGTCTTGATCCCACGTCTTTCGAACTGGTGGCCACAAGTTAGTCTCCTCTTTTGCAGGCCTGATCCTGAACAGAGTCTCTTCTCCGGTGGAACCGTCCGGCTCCTGCTTTGGACATTTTCCGTGTTCAGATATTTGAAGGACGTGAAGAGAGACGTAGACCGGAGACACTGGGCTGAAGTGTAAACCCGGACGAGGACATACTGAGAGAGCTGAGACGTTTAGGAGATTTAATGCCACGAAAAAAAAAAACAAACAGTCACCAGTGTCGCTGATCTGGAAGCTTATTCAGGTGTGGAAGTGACCCGACTAGACGGAAGTCTGATCCGATAACGCTGCGGGACACAGCGGGGGGACGGCGTCCTCTAAAGGATACGTCACCGCTCTGCAGGCATGAAAACCAGTCGTCACTCGTCAGTAGTGCTGGAAGGTGTGAAGATGGGTTTCTGACGGAAAAGCAACCGGAAACTTAGAATTTTCCAGAGAGCAAGTTCTGGAACCAGGTTCCCGAGGGTTCCAGGTCTTCCCTCTCCTCCTCCGGGATGAGGAACTGGGAGGAGGTGATGGACGTTGGGCTTCCCAGAGATCCACTGAAGTTGTCGGCATCTGGAGAGTCCCCCTGACAGGAGCACTGGGGTTTGTACCCGCTGCCCGGCGTCTCCTCGTCCACAGACGTGGCTGCCGGCTCTTCGGCGTCCTCCGCCTGCTGCGTCTGAGGCCTGTAGCCAGAAGCCGGCGTCCAGGAAGTGGGGCTCTGGACGCCCGTGTAGGTCACGTGCGTCTGGGTGGAGTCCACAGAGCTGGTGGACGAGCCCGAGGTGTCGGAGGTGTGGTTGCTGAGGTTGCCGTCGGTGACCAGTTGGTTGTAGTATCTGAGGAGCGCCGGTTCTGAGTCCGTGTCCACTTCTGCGTTGTCGTTTAGGGACTCGTCATCGTCCCCTTCCTCCTCCGGCGCGAGGACAAGATCCTTCTTGCTGGGGTCCCATTCCGGACTCTCCAGGATGTGGACCAAGCTGTGGGGTGGCGGCTTCACATCCAGAGGAGCCTGGACACACAAAACAGTTCACACTGCATCACTAAACAAACCGTCTCGCTAAAAGACGATGTCCAATGTCCCTGATTGGACACTGTGCAAAAGTCTTCACTCCTCATCTCTGTATGCTCTGTACTGAATCTCTTTGTTGGTGTAAAAATCTTGTTTCCTGTCAGACTGTCTGATCTTTATCAGATTGTGGAGATTAAACAAAAGAGCAAATGTTTTAGTGCTCCAGGCTGCAAAGTGTCTAAAGATACAAGGTTCTAGATTAAGAGGTTCCACCTACTCAGTGTTCAGCAGTAAACTAATGACCTGATCATCTGGAATCATCTGGACTGAAAATGAGAGACAACAACACTGTCCTTCAGGAAGATCTGGAGAACTGTCCCTCAACATTACATTAAAATATGAGAAAGTCTGGAATGAGGAAGAAATGAGGAGTGAAGACTTCAGGCACCAGGTGTGATTCTGAGGGACGTGTTACCGGAGGAGTCGTCCACTCTCCTGTCAGTTTGGGTCCAGGAATCTCAGGATACAAAGTTTTCTTCACCCTAAAAACATCAGAGGTCAGAGGTCAGGTCACAAGTCCAAACACAGTATTAATGTATTCATGAACAAATCAAATCTATTATAAACCAGATAAAGACAAACAGAAACAAATAACCTATTACAGTGATGGAGTGACAGAGTGATACAGTTTCACTGATTTCCTACCATTGTCTCTTTTTGAAGCAGAGGACACTGATGATAATGAGGCAGCAGGACATGATTCCTAACGGCACCAGAATCTGCATCAGCAGTGTATCACCTGCACACACACACACACACACAGTTTAGGTAAAGTGTGTGTCCTCACACCCCTGTCCTTGTCCTGCTCTGTCCTCCATTACAGTTCCTCTGTTTTGATCTCTTACTGTCAGACTCCAGTCTGATGAAGACGGTGGTCCCTTCGTCCTCTCCGGCCGAGGTGTAGGACTTCACTGTGAACTTGTAGGAGCCCCTGGTCAGCCCCTGGACCGTGTACCATGTCTGCTCCGCATCCGTCACATTCGCTGAGGTAAGAAAAAAGAAGAAAACAGCCTTTCAGACACAAAGAGACACACTTCAACTAATTCATCTCACAAGATCCTGATCCTCAGCTACAGTGAGCGACCTACCAACTACAGACTGTTGTCCACCCTCATATACAGACTGAACTACAAACTACAGACCAACATAGGAACCCCCCTACAGACTGACGTATAGACTGATGAACATGCTGACCTACAGACCGGACTACAAGCTACAGAAAGACCTACAGACCAACATAGGGACTGACTGACAGAACAACAAACATACTGACTTACACACTGACTTACAGACCAACATACAGACTGACCTACAGTGACCCACAGACAGACCAATAGACCACCCTACAGACTGAACTACAAACTACAGACTGACACACAGACCGATATACATACTGATCCACAGACCGAACTATGAACTACATACAGACCTACAGCTCGACATACAGACTGAACTCCTGCGCTTAATGTCCTCGCTGTCCCTCTTTAAAACAGTTAAAAACATATCTATTCAGTTTGTGCTATTCCATTTCTCCCAGTTCTTAATTTCCTTATTCTGCTGTTTGCTTTCTGTCTGTGTTTGTATTAACTGTTTTTTTTTTTTTACTTGCTCTGCTCTGTAAAGTGACCTTGGGTTCGACAAAGGCGCTATATAAATAAAAATTATTATTATTATTATTAACTATGAGCTACAGACTGACCTACTGACCGACATAAAGACTGACCTACAGACTACCATACAGACTGACCTACAAACTAACATACTGACTGACCAATCTTTGAGACTGAACAATAAACTACAGACAGACCTACAAGCTACAGACTGACGATTGATCACAAACGGCACACTGACCTAGGAACTACAGAGTGATGGGAGATCTAGAGATTGATGGATGGTCTACAGACTGACCTCTGAGCTCCAAGTTTGAGGCGTTGTTCAGGTAGACGGTGTATCCTTGGAGGAACCCTCTCCGGTCAGGGATGGACATGGGCTCCCAGGACAGCTGGACATTCTGACCAGACTGCTGGGCAGAGAGGGACTTCACAGACCGGACAGGGACTGCAGGAGACACATAGCGCTATCCACTGTACTGAGAAAGCAACTGTTCAAAGTTCAAAAAAACCTCACACAGCACTGTGCAAAAGTCTTCACCCCTCATCTCTGTATGTTCTGTACTGAATCTCTCTGTTGGTGTAAAAATCCCGTTTCCTGTCAGACTGCTTGATCTTCATCAGATCGAGGATTAAACAGAAGAAACGGAAACAAAGAGCTGCAGGCTGAAAAGTGTCTGAAGTGTCCCTCAACAACAGTGAAAACAGAAGAAGAAGAAATTAGGGGAATGAAGACTTTTGCACCGACAGAAGGAAGAACTTTAACTCCTCACCAAACTCACGACTGTAGACATGATGTCTCTGCAGCAGGACAATGTCTTCATCACACAAAGCAAAGATGGACAGTGTGTACCGCACTCCGGCCTCCAGAAGCCCTACACACACACACACACACACACACACACACACACACAAACATTAAAAACTGCTTTGTATGACGTTGTGCAACTTAAGCTTGGAGAAAAGCTTGGCTTTTAAAACAATATTCTACTATTAATATAGAATAAAATACATTTCTAGAATGAAGTTTAATAAATGAATATCATAAAGTTCTCATTTTTATTATTTAAAAAAGTTATAATAAAATTATTTTTAAACGAGGCTCTCATAAGATTCATTCTCAGGAAGTTTTAATGAAAAAACACTGAAACAAATAAAATTTATTCTAGGTAAATGTATGTAAAAATGGTAAATATTAAAGTAAATTAATTACATTTTAATCACAAAGTTAACAGAACTTCCAGATTCAAATTCTAGTGTAATCCAAAACATCAAAACTAAATCCTAATAAAATTAACACACATTTTCACCAGAAAGCAAGAACAAAACTGTTATCTAGAACAAAACTGTAGTGAAATGAATATCCAGAAAAAAATTGGCTCCAGAATACATTTTTATAAAAATTTCCAGAATAACGTTCGAATAAAATGAATATTAAAATTGCTAATTGTTCTGGTTTTTTTTTAAACACCTGAAACAGTGGGAAGTGAGCTGAAAGGGGCGTGGCTACATCCTGTCTGGGTTCTCTCACCTGACTGGACGATGGCGCTAGATTTGGTTTGGGGAACCTTCAGCCAGTGGACGGGACAGTCGGAGCAGCCGGTGGGAACCCACTCCACCACGGAGCCCCAGGAGGAGTCGGGCCCGGGCTGCCAGGTCAGTTCCAGGCCGTGCCCACTGCCCACTAGGGGGGACAGGGGCTGCTGGGAGTCTGTGGGAACCAGAAACAAAACTGCAGAACCTGCTTCATTTTTACATACATTTTAAATAAAATAATGATCCAGAAACAATATTAAAAATTAATCATAATAAAAATAATACTAATTAAAATAACCAAAATATTACAAATAAAATGGTCCAGAAAGATTTTCTAATGAAACTGATACTAGAATATATATCCATAATAAGATCCAGAATGAAGTTTCAGATAAATGTTCAGAACCAAGTTCTAATAAATGATTACTAAAAAGGTTCGAATAAGATTCATTTGCAAAATTAAAAACTGAATCAAATGAATCTGAAGATTAAAGCTCTAATGTAGAGCCCCCCTCATGTAGAGCCCCCCTCATGTGGTACACGGTTCTAGACGCTGAGAACGTCCGGTTTCACTCACCCGCTCTGAACTCTGGGACCACCACAGTGGAGCGGCGTGACACACCAGCTGGGTTCCGTGCTGCCATGGCAACCATGACATCACGACTGCTGCTACCGTTACCGAGGGAAAAGTTTGACGCGGACGGAGGAAGAGAGACGGTCCGCTCGTCCTCTTTATCCTTCAGATAAACTTCATACGCCGTCAGAGCACCATGTGTCTCACTGACAGAGAGAGACTGAGACAGACAGACAGACAGACAGACAGACAGACAGAGACACAGAGAGAGAGAGAGAGAGAGAGACACTGGTGTAAACGTTCTTGTTTCTTTAAAAATGGTTTTTGGTAAATGGTGAGAGTGTTCTGCCGTGGATCTGAGATGCTCACCTTCCACAAAATCCAGCTGAACGTCTCATTACTCCTCCACACCCAAACATCAGGAGCTTCAGGACCTACACACACACACAAAGTCATAAATCTTAAAGACTTATAGATAAACTAAAGATTCCCGTAAAGGACAGAGTGTGTGTGTTTGTGTATTTAGTGGGTGTGTATGTATGTGTGTGTGTGTTTGACTCACTGTCCATCTTTGTGTGGAAGCTGTAGGGGGCGCTCCAGTCCCCCCAGCGCCAGAACCGGGTCAGAGTAGCACATCGAACCCCCACCTGGTACCGAACATCAGGCCTGAGCCCGTCCAGCAGAACCGAGGACAGAGCCACGCCGGTGTAGTTCCACTGTACACACACACACACACACACACACACACACACACACACACACACACAGTAAACGTGTAGCAGAAGCAGGTGTGACTGTGGATCGTGTTGGGACGTGCTGAAGGACACTCACAGTGCTGGACTGTCCCCCGGTGCTGAGCTGCACCTGACACACCAGGTCCAGGGTGGAATAGGACGGGACCGTCCAGCTCCACTGCAGACTGGAGTTCCACGCCTGAGGACCTGCAGACACGTTCACCGGAGCAGACAGACGGACTGTAGAACACACACGTACGCACACACGCACACACACACACACACACACACACACACACACACACATCTGATCTCTCAAGTTCAGATTCAGAATAAGTTCAGTGTAATATTTCTAACAGTCATGAATGTAACAGTTTTAATAAAGGCACTTTAGATTTTCATATTTCATAAATATTCAGAACTGATAATCATCTGATTGAATATATAATCAGTCAATGGCAGCATGTACCGCGATCACTGATGTGGGCGGAGTCACTGAGGCGGATGCTTCCGAGGACATTTGCAGCTTCCAGAGTCCAGCTGTCCTCCCAGCCTTGGAACAGGCAGAATGTCCTGCCACTTCTGGTGAATGTCCTGTCACTACAGGACCTGAAACACACACACACACACATAAAAGTGGAACACATACACAACCTGAACACACACACAGGGGACATGTCTCTGCTGGAGACGAGAGGGAGACTAGACTGGACTGGTGTCTCAGTGGTTCTGTCCAGCAGAGGACGCTACAGCGGCTTTAATTTAATCACAGCACTCCATTACGGTGCCGCGGTTACCATGGTAACAACACAACAGAGAGGAACCGTCCCCTTTAACATTCCAGAGAGAAAGACACTGGACATTTTAACAGTCCCCAAACTGGACATGTTCCCAGAAATCTGCTCACTTTACTGAGTGTGTGTGTGTGTGTGTGTACCTGTTGTTCAGTGTGTAGTGTGTTTGTTGTGTTTTTTTCTTGAATCCTGTGTCTCGTCCTCTGGTCCAGGAGCACTCTGCGTTCTGCAGGTCCCGCGTCTCACACTCCAAACCCTCATCACCTGGGGGGTCTGAAACACACACACACACACAGCTCAGGATCCCAAACAACAGCGAGCACACTCAGATAGGAGACACTAGGGGCCTGAATGCTGGAGCACTATTTAAGGTGGAACGGGAGAACGTGAATGAGAAACTGACAGATGGGACGGGAGGAACCGGTTTTTAAAGAACGGTCAGGCGGGACTCACAGCCCACGAAGATCACGGCGCCGGAGATGATGGTGTACGGGGAGCAGCAGATGAAGTTGCTGCCGGAGGGGTCGGACCGGGTCAGATTGGTCACCGTGGTAGCGAAGCTCCTGGGGCTCAGCTGGGTCACCTTCAGCTTCTGGTGCTTGTACTCGATGCTGCCGAACTGCTGACCCTCCGGTACGATGCAGCAGAACGTGATGTCAGAACCCACTGGAACCACTCTGTCCTGAGGATACATCTGGGCCTGCGGCTTGTCCGGGACGTCCGACCCTAAAAAACCCGGAGCGGAGACACAAGACGCACTGAATGGAGGTGAAAGAAGCCAGACGTCACAGGTGTGTGTGATTCATCTCAAACCCAAAGCCATGAGTGTTTCTACAGAACCGTCCGGGACGGGTCGACACCCAAGTACTGCCGGTTCTCCTAATAAATGGCCTGCCAGTATCAGCTCATGAATATTTGATGGAACTTTTAGATCTTTTTTTGTGGATCGGTCGTTCTGTGGAGGTCTAAACCGTATCCCTTCATAATGTTCCGATTCCGGAAAAGTGGCGAGGACGGTCCTCACCCGGGACGGTCATCAGGGGACTCCACTGGCTCACCGCGTCCTCCTGCCGAGCTCGGACACGGACAGAGTGAGACGCACACTCCAGAGGGACGGTCGAGCACCAGGTCCAACCACGTTTCCCAGACTCAGGATCCACTACAGCAGATACCGTGTCCTACACACACACACACACACACACACACACACACAGTTAGTCTGGCCCCTCCCCCTGCTGTCTCTCAGTAATAAAGACAAATTAATTAAAGAACCTGGAAAAGCAGGATCATCTGATGTGTGAACTTTAAAAGTAAATTACAATCAGTTTATTCTGGAACAAAGTCAACATTTCATTCATCTGCAATAAAAATAAAAACTAAATTAATATGTTATTAGTGTCGACTGTTACCGATGTGTTAGCGGTGTGTTATAGGCGAGGAGTGTGAACGATGTGTTATAGGCGAGGAGTGTTAACGATGTGTTATAGGCGAGGAGTGTTAACGATGTGTTATAGGTGAGGAGTGTTAACGATGTGTTATAGGTGAGGAGTGTTAACGATGTGTTATTAGTGAGGAGTGTGAACAATGTGTTATTAGTGTTGACTGTTGAGTGTCAAGTGTTATTAGTGAGGAGTGTTAACATTGTGTTAGTGTTGACATTTAACGATGTGTTATTAGCGAGGAGTGTGAACGATGTGTTATTAGCGAGGAGTGTGAACGATGTGTTATTAGCGAGGAGTGTTAATCTGTTAGTGAGCGTTAACTATGTATTATTAGTGAGGAGTGTTAACGATGTGATTAGTGAGGAGTGTTTGTCTTACGTTCAGGACGTTCTCCTTCAGCTCACTGTGGAAGATCTGAATGTCAAAAAGAGTCGAGTCACTGTCCCAAGACACAGAGAGAGTCTGGGACGAAAGATTCCTCTTCAGAGACACACTCTGGGGGACAGGAAGACCTAAAACAAACAAATACACACACACCCAGAGTGGTCGTGGTGGTCAAGTGAAGTTAAAGTGAGTCATGGAGAAACTGATTAAATGTAAACACACCATTCCTCTCAGAACAAACACCACACACACACACCCCCATGTTACAGCACCCTCAGCAGGACAGAGTGTGTTTACACAGCCTCCACTCAGACAGTGTAATATCACTCTTTTAATAACCTGCTGTGGTGGTATCATTTGACCTAAAAACCACACCAGTCCCTTAAAACTACCGTAAACCTACTGTAAAACACCCGTAAAACAAACAAAGCTACTGTAAATCTACTGTAAAACTAACAAAACTACTGTACATTTACGGCATTCATCAGACGTGCTTATCCAGAGTGTCTTCCATGTCCTGATTTCAGGGACAGTCCCCCCTGGAGACACTCAGGGTTCAGGGTATTGCTCAGGGACCCAGTGGTGGGATTCGAACCTGGAATTTCTTGAGCCACAGGTCCATAGACAAGTATTCTACCACTAGACCACCACCACCCCACTGTAAAACTACCATGAAACTAACAAAACTACCATGAAACTAACAAAACTACTGTAAAACTAAAAACTACCATGAAACTAACACAACTACTGTAAAACTACTGTAAAACTAACTACCATGAAACTAACAAAACTACTGTAAAACTAACAAAACTACCATAAACCAGTCACTGATGTGTATTTAAGTATTAAGTATTTTAAGTATTTACTCAGGGTGTGCGTTTGTGCGTTTGTGTGTGTGTGTAAACTCACCGTTGTGTGTGAGACTGTGTGTAAACTGGAGGGTGAGCAGCAGAAGCAGCAGCATGATGACCACAGACCTTGACACACTCCTGCAAACACACACACACTGAGTTAGTACAGAAGTGATCAGGAGTGTAAGCTCAGCACAGAGAGAAAGCAGCAACCTGCAGATAATCCACACACACACACACACACACACTCTTATATAGGAAAGTTGGATCACACCTGTACTTAGAGGTAACACGGCTCCTCTCACTCTGTGTGTGTGTGTTTTGACTGCAGCAGGCGTGGACTTACAGAAACTGAGCTTTAAGCACAAAGGAGTTCACAGAGACATGTTTACACACGCCAGCACACACACACACACACACACACACAAGCTCATAGTGAAACTTGGCTCTCTCTGCAGCTTTGAGGGAAACCGAAAGAAGTATGAAAGTAATGGAACCCAAACCCGACTGGAGGTTCTGACTAGTTATGTGTGTGTGTGTGTGGGGGGGGAAGCTCTCTCATTGGTCAGTTCTTATGGAGCTGGACTGAAGACCTCACGCACTAGACTACCAACTTAATTAGAAACCAATCAGGTTCTGATGTTCCATGGAGAAGAAAATCATCACAGTAGTCCTTCAGGAAGTTCTGTCACTGATTACAGAGCCAAAGTGTGAGCATAATTTGTTCTGTTCTAGATACGCCAATTATTGTACAACCTTAGTGTAAGCAGTTCTAGATACATCACTGGCTGCAGTGCTTAACGTGAGTTTCTGTGAGATCAGACACGTCATTGATTGTGCATCCTTAGTGTAAGCAGATTTCATTTGGTTCTAGATACAACACTTACTGTAGAGCCATAGTGTGAGCAGTTTTTGTTTCAGTTCTAGAGATGTCACAATGTTTCTTTGGTTTTGTTTTTGACCCGTGTGAGGAACCGTTTGAAAGAATAGATCATGTTTTATAGTTAAAATATAAAACACACACACACACACACACACTTCCCAAACATGGTTTTCTTCCCAAGAAAAGAAAGAATGTGTTACTGGAAAAGCTGGTTTTTGTGTGTGTTCTTATCTGAGTGTGTTACACCCACCCCCGCTGACAAGATAAATCAGTGTATTTCTCAGAATCAGACCTTCTGACACACCAGATCAGGAGCACCCTAATTTGTCTCAACACTAAGCGGAGACTGGTTGATTGAGATGAGGATGATGATTGGACTGTTCCTCTCAGGTCTGTAGAGCCATAGAGATCTGGAACACTAAAAAAAGGTCTGGAACACTAAAAATCATAAAAGCAGGTGTAGAATGAACACTAAAATGCACCAATCGGAGTACAGGAACACTAGAATGCACCACTCGGAGAACAGGAAGACTAGAATGCACCAATCAGAGAACAGAAATACTAAAATGTAACAACCGGAGCATAGGAATGCTAAAATGGAAAGCAGGGGGTGGGACATGCACCCTGGCTGAACCTATCAGAGTAAAGTGAGAGGGGCTTCCATGTCAGGTGCCACACCAGATTAAAGCGTCTGGGTGGAGCAAATGTAGGCGGAGCCTTTACATCTATCAGAAACGGTGAATCTGAGGACAAGCATGGCTTCAGGGTTCTTTATGATCAGAGTAAAAGTGGGCGTGGCTTGCATGACTACGTGCCTCCCATAAGAGTGACGCGAGGGAGGATTGACTCAGTAAGGTGGAAAGTGGGTGGGACTTAATGCTCTGGGTGGGCAAGGGAAGGGGCGTGGCTTACACGTCTAGGTGCATCTTATCAATAAGGTTGGCAAAGGAGGGGTGTGGCCTACAGAGAAAAGAGTGGGCGGAATTAATGTGTTCTGAGGCTTGGGAGGATCTTATTCACCAGTAAGGAGGGGCTTAAGGTTCTGGGTGCATCCCATTGGACAGAAATCATCATGAAGGGGTGGGGCTTATCCCTACTGTCACTTCCCATCAAAGCAAAGTGAGGTATGAGTAGGCGGGGCTTGTTATTCTTTGATCTTAGGTGTCCGTTCTATCTCCAGGGGCCAAACACAGGGCCGTCTTTAAACCAGTAGGTGGCAGCGGTGCACCTGTCCTGGCTGCAGGACATTTAAGCAGTCCAGCTCTCTTTCCCTTCCACTGTCCCTGACCCTGATGGACAGATCCTCATGGTAGTCACTCCTTCAGGGTGTTTAGGGTTTCAGATCAGGGCCAGCAG
>CM029390.1:1670579-1698929 GCA_017165825.1 Hepsetus odoe | reverse complement strand
GAGTCAAAGCCCAGATCTTTATCCCATTGAGGAGAAACCCCTCAAACATCTCACAGCTTGAAGATTTCTGCAGTGAGGAGTGGATCAGACGTTCCTCAGATGTGAGAGACTGGTAGATGAAGCTACAAGAAGTGTCTCACTGCGGTCATTTCAGCCAAAGGGAGGGTGTCCTAACTTCCTCCTCAGTTAGTAAATACATTAGAGACAAACACAAACTAGATTAGGCATCGATGTGTGAACATTTCTTAATAAAGAACTCAATGTGAAATGGGTGTCCTAATGTTTTCACACAACTGGATTATGGTTCATGGACGTGATGAGAGAGGACATGTTAGCAGCAGGTGTGAAAGATGAAGAAGCAGAATACAGGAGGACATGGAGACAGATGAGCAGCTGAGGAGACTCCTAAACGGGAGCAGCCAAAATAAAAATATAAAAAACTACTAAAAAGAACATCCAGAATAAGGTTCTCAAAAGATACAATTCCAGAATAAATGTCTGATTACATTAATATCTTTAATACATTTGAATGATCCAGACTCGATATCTAATAAAATGAATGTCCAGAATGAAGTTCTAATAAACTGGTATAAAACTAAACTCCAAAACAGATCATATTAAAATAAGTTTCTAATGAAGTTTCATTTCCAGAGTAAAGTTTTAATAAAATTAATATCCAGAATAAGGTTCTAATTAAATGAATATCCACAATAAAATCTGAATGTTTTATAAAATAAATATCCAGAATAAGGTTCTGATAAAATTAGAACAAAGTTCTAATTAAACTATTATTGAAATAAGGTTCTAAAAAGAATAAAGTTCCAATGAAGTTAATATTAACATTGCTTCTTTTTTCTCTTATTTAACAAACACCTGAAACAGTCTGAATGGAACTGAAAGGGGCGTGGTCACATCCCCTGACTGGGTTCTCTCACCTGATTGGACAACAGCACTGAATTTGGACTCCAGGAACCTCAGACTGTGGACAGGGCAGCGGTACCAGCAGCCAATAGGAACCCTCTTCACCACGGAGCCTGAGAGGGCCGGGGGTCCCAGGTCGGTTCTACGCCCCGGGGGTCCCAGGTCGGTTCTACGCCCCACCCACAGAGTAAAGAATTAAGTTCTAACAAAATTAAAACAAAGAACAGATTTTTATGAAACAATTATACAGAATGAATTTTCATAAATAATATCAAGAACAAAGTTGTAACAAAATGAATAAAAATGCATTCTGGGTACTCACTTAATAATAAAATTATAATCATCCCGAATGAAGTTCTGCAAAATAATTTACAAAACAAAGTTCTAATAAAAATGTAGTTGAAATAAGGTTCTATTAAGATTCATTTCCAGAATAAAGATCTAATAAAATATCCGGACCAGCATTTTCCTGGTGAGGGACGCACTTTTAGGACAATGTAATCTGAACGATCACGTCTTCAAAAGAACTTTATATTTGGGTCGGTACTGGAAACACTATTCATTCATAAACTATCAAAGTTCAGGACTCTTATCTCAACTCATCTCAGATGAATCACCTTCACACAGTAAAGTGAGAAAGAAACATGTCACGCCCACCACGTTACCCAGGCCAGGGGAGAGGTCCCCGTCCCCGGAGAACTGACCGGGCTTTCACGAGCACTCGTAATTATCACCACTGATCACCCGCACCTGAACTACCACACACAAATAGCCTGCCAGTCCGACCCAGTGTTGTCCGTTCACCGTCCTTACTGTTTGTCTGCACCGTGAGTTACAACGTTGTGTTTGTGTCATAGTTTGGAAATAAACGTGTCCCATGACAAAACACTTCCAGACGAAGGCTCAGTGACACTGTTATAATCCCATATTAAAGAAATCACAGCAGACGAGTGAGACTTGCCTCCACTTGCCCCGAGGCACTTTACATTGATGGTCGATGGTGGAACAGGTCACAGTAATAGATGTTAAAGCCGGACAACTACGAAGGAGAGGAACCAAAAACTCCAGTGTGGAGAAAAAAAAACCTCTGAGGGTCCAAGGTCAACCGGCTACCCAACCCCCTTGGGTATACTAACAGTACAGAGTTAGTTTGGTTTTAATCTCCAGGATCAGTGAGGAGTCCCAAGTTTCTTCCAGGTACCGATGAGCCGCCAGGGTCCCTCGGCGCATCAGATGCATCACACAGACCAGTTGGGAGTTCGGCATTGGACTCAGGTGATGACCACAGCGGGCCCCCCCGGACATGTGGGGAGAGAAATGGAATGAGGGGGTCAGTAATGAGCAGGATCCAGTAGTGACAGACACAGAAATGAAACAACAGTGCGATGGCATGTACAGCAGCACCAGGACATTAGTAGTGCTGCACTATGGTGATTGGTGCGGGTAAGCTAAACTAAAGAAGTAAGTCTTCAGCCGTTATTTAAAGACTGAGACTGAATCAGCATCCCGTACAGAAGCAGGCAAGCTGTTCCACAATCTAGGGACCCTGGAACTGAAAGCTCGTGCTCCAATACATTTATTTATGGAGGGACAATTAGGAGATCTTTATTCTGGGATCTAAGTGGGCGGTTAGGTGTATAGGTATTAAGCAGTTTGGTTAGGTATATTGGGGCAAGACCTTTAAGTGCCTTGTAGGTTAAGAGGAGGACCTTGAAGTCAGCCCTGTACCTAACAGGAAGCCAGTGAAGCGAGGAGAGTATGGGAGTTATGTGGTCGTACTTCCTGCTCCTGCTAACAATCCTAGCGGCTGTGTTCTGAATGCGCTGTAGGGTGCTTAATGTGCAGAGAGCTTCCAGAAAGTTGGGCGTTACAGTAATCTAATCTACTGTATACAAATGCATGTACTCCTTTCGCCGTGTCTTCCACTGACAGAAATCGCCGTAGTTTGGCAATGTTCCGAAGGTGCAGGAAGCATGTCTTCACTACTGCATTAACATGGGGATTAAATGAAAGATTTGAATCGACAATAACACCAAGGTTACGTGCCAGAGTACTAACTGAAAACTTCAAAACTGCATCCCGGATATGCGAAATGAAGTTGGCCCTGTCTACATCACTACTACAAAACAAGAGCAGCTCAGTTTTTTCGGGGTTTAGTGAGAGGAAGTTGTTATTCATCCAATCCCTAATATCACTGAGGCAGCTAATTAAAGTGCCGGTTGATGCTTTATCACATGATTTAACAGATAGGTATAGCTGAGTGTCATCAGCGTAAGAGTGGTAACTAACATTATGCTTCCGTATAATAGCGCTTAGTGGGAGCATGTAGAGGGAGAAGAGCACTGGGCCCAACACCGACCCTTGTGGGACTCCATAGTTAACTAGTGACATAGGTGAGGGGGTGCCATAATTATCCATTTGGATGAAGTAGTAACGGTTTGTAAGATAGGAGTTGAACCATTTAAGGGCTGTTCCGCTAATGCCGACAGTGGAGTGAAGCCTATTTACTAAAATGGAGTGATCCACCGTGTGGAACGCAGCACTAAGATCTAAGAGAACAAGAACAGTGATGTTTCCTGCGTCACTCGAGACCATTATATCATTCACCTCTCTAGTTAGAGCAGTTTCTGTGCTGTGGCCGTGCCGGAAGCCTGATTGGAGTTTATCTAAGAGGTTATGCGTGTCTAGATATGACTGCAGTCTCGCAACTAGTTTTTCTAGAATCTTAGAGAGAAACGGGACATTAGAGATAGGTCTATAATTACTTGGTGAGCGAGGGTCCAAGTTAGGTTTTTTAAGGTGTGGTCTAACCACTGCTGTTTTAAACTGATTGGGGACTACACCTGAGGTCAAGGATGCATTCATGATATCAAGTATAGGTGTTGATAGGACTCCTAAGGATTCCTTCAGGAGCTTGGTTGGGATGGGATCTAACCGACAGGGAATGGACATTTCTGAATAACACTACATCATATCAAGCTCAATGAAAGCTCAAAGGACAGTGTTAAAACATGCCTTTCTGTCAACACTGCAATGATTAATCCAACCTACTCTTTCTGTGGAACTGGAAGTGAGTTTATTTTGGAGTGTAAACAGATTGGCTGCCAAAACACNGTTGAACCGACCAAGGACCCCCGGGGTGTAGAACTGACCTGGGACCCCCGGGGCGTTGAACCGACCATGGACCCCCGGGGTGTAGAACCGACCTGGGACCCCCGGCCCTCTCAGGGCTCCGTGGTGAAGACGGTTCCTATTGGCTGCTGGTACCGCTGCCTTGTCCACAGGCTGAGGTTCCTGGAGTCCAAATTCAGTGCTGTCGTCCAATCAGGTGAGAGAACCCAGTCAGGGGACGTGACCACGCCCCTNAAGTGAGTACCCAGAATGCATTTTTATTTATTTTGTTAGAACTTTGTTCTTGATATTTATGAAAATTAAATCTGTATGATTGTGTAATTCAAATCTGTTCTTCATTTTTATTTTGTTAGAACTTTATTCTTTACTCAGTGGGCAGGGCGTAGAACTGACCTGGGACTCCCGGGGCGTAGAACTGACCTGGGACCCCCGGGGCGTAGAACTGACCTGGGACCCCCGGGGCGTAGAACTGACCTGGGACCCCCGGCCCTCTCAGGGCACCGTGGTGAAGAGGGTTCCTATTGGCTGCTGGTACCGCTGCCCTGTCCACAGACTGAGGTTCCTGGAGTCCAAGTTCAGTGCTGTCGTCCAATCAGGTGAGAGATCCCAGTCAGGGGACGTGACCATGCCCCTTTCAGTTCCATTCAGACTGTTTCAGGTGTTTGTTAAATAAGAGAAAAAAGAAGCAACTTTAATATTAACTTTATTGGAACTTTATTCTTTTTAGAACCTTATTTTAATAATAGTTTAATTAGAAATTTCCTCTAATTCTGGATATTTATTTTATAAAATGTTCAGATTTTATTGTGGATATTCTTTTCATTAGAACCTTATTCTGGATATTAACTTTATTAAAACTTTACTCTGGAAATGAAACTTCATTAGAAACTTATTTTAATATGATCTGTTTTGGAGTTTATTTTTATATCATTTTATTAGAACTTCATTCTGGACATTCATTTTATTAGATATCCAGTCTGGATCATTCAGAATTCTTCAAGCTGTGAGATGTTTGAGGGGTTTCTCCTCAATGGGATTAAGATCTGGGCTTTGACTTGGATTCTCCATTTCTTAGTGTTCAGCCAGTCCTCGGTGGAGTTACTGGAATGTTTTGGGTCATTGTCATGTTGCAGGGTCCAGTTCCGCTTCAGCTTTAATGTTCTTACAGATGGTCTCACAATTTCCTTAAGCACCCTCTGATACACGGTAGATTTCATGGTGGATTCTATGATGGTGAGAAGATATTATTCCAAAAGTCCTGGTCCTTATCTGTGTTCTATCTTCTGTCTCTTTCTGACTGTAGAGTCACTTTCACATCAACAGTAGCAAAATCCTGCTGGAGGTCCGGTGATGACATTTTAGAGTTTTTGGAGACTTCTTTTATCATCTTGCAGTCTGCTCTCGGGGTGAACTTGCTTGGATGTCGGCAGTTGTTTAGGAAGTTCTCCACTTGCAGACTATTTTCCAGAGAGTGGAATGGCTGATTGCAGATAATTTTTTTTCATGTTCTTACCAGACATATAAGCTCTTCCAGTCTTCTTTCTGAAGGCCTCAGACAGCTCTTCCGATCTCACCATGGTGTTCACTCTCACCTCAACAGTCAGGAGCACCAAACAAACTGTCTGAGGTTTAAAACCTTTCAACCCTCCTTAAAAAAATGCTGAGTAAGGATATTCTAATCATGTGACCTAATGTGCTACACCTGTGTGTGATTTGAGCCATTTTAATTGGGAATAATTGTGGGTGTGTCCTAATTTATTCCTCACCAGAAATTACATTTTTGTAGAATTACATTTTACAGAAATGTAATATCATCATGAAGTGCTTCGAGGCTGGTCATGAGGCACATCAAGTCTCAGATCCCCTCCTCAGTGGACCGCCTGCAGTTCCTGTACCGTCCCAACTGCTCAACGGATGATGTAATCTCCACCACCCTCCATCTGGCCCTTTCTCATCTGGACAGAAAGGACAGTTATGTCAGAATGCTGTTCATCGACTACAGTTCAGCATTCAACACCATCATCCCTCAGCACCTGAGTGAGAAGCTGAGGCTGCTGGATCTGAACACCTCCCTCTGTAACTGGATCCTGGACTTCCTGACTGGGAGACCCCAGTCAGTCAGGATCAGTAGCAGCACCTCCAACACCATCACACTGAGCACAGGAGCCCCCCAGGGCTGTGTGCTCAGACCACTGCTGTTCACGCTGATGACCCACGACTGTGCAGCCAAGCACAGCTCGAACCACATCATCAAATTCGCTGAGGATACAACTGTGGTGGGTCTGATCAGAGGTGGAGACGAGGCGGCTTACAGAGAGGAGATACAAGAGCTGACGGACTGGTGCAGAACCAACAACCTGTCTCTGAACGTCGACAAGACTAAAGAGATGGTTGTTGACTTCAAGAGACCGCGCCGGGACCACGCTCCACTGAACATCAACACCTCACCTGTGGAGATGGTCCAGAGCACCAAGTTTCTTGGTGTTCACTTAACGGACAACCTCACGTGGACCCTCAACACCAACTCCATCATGAAGAAAGCCCAGCAACGCCTCTACTTCCTGCGCAGACTGAGGAAAGCCCATCTCCCACCTTCCATCCTCACCATCTTCTACAGAGGAACCATCGAGAGCATCCTGAGCGGCTGCATTACTGCCTGGTACGGGAATTGCAACGTCTTAGACCGCAAGTCCCTACAACGGGTAGTGAGAACAGCTGAGAAGATCATCGGGGTCTCTCTGCCCTCTGTACAGGACATTTTCACCGCTCGCTGCATCCGCAAAGCAACCAGCATTGTGGATGATCCCTCCCACCCTTCCCACACTCTCTTCTCCCTCCTGCCATCCGGGAAAAGGTTCCGCAGCATACGGGCCTCCACTTCCAGGATGGGAAATAGTTTCTTCCCCCTGGCCATCAGACTGTTGAACTCTGGAACCACCAATATCATGGACTCTTAAAACCCACCAATAGCTTGAACTCTTAAACGCACCACTTCACCCACCACTTCCTCCACTTTTCATTCTGTATTTATTTATTTATCTCGTGTTGCACTCTGCACTTTAAATACAGTAACACCGCTCCACCACACTGCTACATGTCACATTTTAGGGTTTTTGGAGACTTCCTTTAACAGCTTGTGGTCTGCTCTTGGGGTGAGCTGGTTTGGATGTCCAGACCTGCTCATGTTGGCAGTTGTTTTGGAAGTCGTAGATTATTTTCTGGACAGTGGAGCGGCTGGTTGCAGATTCTTTTGATATCTTTTGATATCTTTTTAATAAAGACTTATAAGCTGCTATAATCTTCTTTCTGAAGGCCTCAGAAGCTCTTCTGATCTCACCATGATGTTCACTCTCACCTCAACAGTCAGGAGCACCAAACTAAATGTCTGAGGTTTAAGGTCAAACCTCCTTCAAAATGCTGAGCAAGGATGTTCTAATCATGTGACCTGATGTGCTACACCTGTGTGTTATTGGAGCCTTTTTAATTGGGAATAAAGGTGGGGGTGGATCCACTCCAAGGTGGGGGTGGATCCACTCCAAGATAGCAGCTTGTGATAACATAGCGACGCTCGAGAATCAAACACAGTGCTAAATCTGTAAAAGTCTTTCATCAAACTACTTTTCACCGTAAGACTTGCACATGAGCGTCACATCCGTGAAATGCTCTTAAACTTAACCGCCAAACACCATGTAGACTCAGAATCAGTGATTCAGTCTTCCAGCGACTCTCGAACAACGCTACGGGAGTTGTGCTGAAGTTGAGCCTTCAGTCCCGGGATCGCCTGCTGAGCCTGGCGACTGAGAGGACATAAGGCGGTGTGAGAGAAACAGAAGCAGAAGCGGCGTGCTGGGGTCGGGCTCAGCTCAAGTCGCCTTACGACCCGGCTATCCCGTCCGTCCTCCCTGCATGGTCCGCTCCTGGATAATAGCTGGATTATATCGACTCCAGCTGAACACCCAGCGTGAGTACAGAGACTGCTGTATTTTTTGTTTTTTACGGAGACATGGCTCAGCGACAGCCGTTCCGGACACCGCCATCAGCTCGCCGGACTCTCGGCGTTAAATGCGGACAGAAACTCCGCTCTGTCCGGAAAAGACCCGCGGAGGGCTCTGTGTTTAAATGGCTTTTTAATGGTGTACAAACGCTGTGCTGAATTATAATTACACTGCTCAACACTGCTGGAGGTGATAACAGTCAGGTGAGACCATTTTATTTGCCCAGGAGTTCTCTACAGTGTTTATTTGTTGGTATACATCCACCCAGCGCTAAGCGCTATGCTGGCGCTAATGCTAACAATGCTGGCTGAACTTTATCGGTGTCAGCGGACTCCAAAGCTTCCACCCAGAGCGGATTATTATTGTTGCGGAGAGATTTCAACCATGCAAATCTCAGGTCAGTTCTCCCTAAATTCCATCAACATGTGAACTTTGCAACGTGGGAGGAAAAACGCTGGACTGTGTTTACACAAGCCTGGCAGCGCGTACAGAGCGAGCCCACCCCACCTGGACCTCAGACCACATCTGTGCTGCTGATCCCAGCGTACAGACCCGTAAATCCCAGGCAGCGTGAGACCCACCCCCTGAAGCAAGTAAAAGACCTGGCCCCAGGAGCCATCTCTGCTCTTCAGGACTGCTTGATGCTGACTGAGTTTATGTTTAGAGAGGCTGCAACCTACGGTGACTCCATCAACCTGGAGAAAGTACACAGCTTCAGTGACTGGCTACATCAGCAAATTGCGTGAGGATGTTACCTCCAAGTTCATCCTGTACGACCCAACCAAAAGCCATGGATGACTGCGGAGCTGCGCAGACTCCTGAGAACCCAGGACAAGGCCTTCAAGTCAGGGGACGAGGCCGCCCTAAGAAAACGAGGGCAAACCTGTCTCGGGCCATCAGAGCAGCGAAGCGAGCTCAACGCAGAGAATCCATGGCCACTTCAGAACACTGGTGACCTGCAGCGCATGTGGCAGGGCGTCAGGCCCTCACCAGCACAGGACATCTCTGCCTGTGACAGTAGCTCCTCCTCCCGAATCGCTGAACCACTTCATGCGGTTTGATGCGACGACACGGAATGAGGAAGACCACCTCCTCGAACGACCAGATTCTCCGTCTGACCACAGCGAGGTGAAGATCTCTTCAGAGTCAGCCTGAAGCTGCGGTCAGACAATATTCAGGTCTGAGTGCTCAGAGGATGTGCAGAACAGCTGGCAGATGTTCTCACCCGACATCTTCAACACCTCTCTGAGCACCACTGTTGTTCCAGGTGCTTCAAGACCACCAGCATCATTCCAGTGCCCTAGAAACCATCCATCTCCTGCCTCATGAACTATGATCCCGTCGCACTCACACCCATCATCATGAAGTGCTTAAGGCTGGTCATGAGGCACATCAGTCCCAGATCCCTCCTCACTAGACCCCTGCAGTTTGCGTGTCGTCCCCAACGCGTTCAGCGGACCGATGCAATCTCCTACCTCCATCTGGCCCTTTCTCATCTGGACAGAAAGGACAGTTGCGTCAGAATGCTGTTCATCGACTGCAGTTCAGCATTCAACACCATCATCCCTCAGCACCTGAGTGAGAAGCTGAGGCTGCTGGGCCTGAACACCTCCCTCTGTAACTGGATCCTGGACTTCCTGACTGGGAGGCCCCAGTCAGTCAGGATCAGTAGCAGCACCTCCAACACCATCACACTGAGCACAGGAGCCCCCAGGGCTGTGTGCTCAGCCACTACTGTTCACACTGTTATTTACGACTGTGCAGCCGGCTGCTCGAACATCATCAAATTAACAGTGATACAAGTGGTGGAGTCTGATCAGCCCGGTGGAGAGCGGGCAGCTTACAGAGAGGAATGCAGGGCTGGCCTTGGACTGAGTGCGGGACCAACAACGCCTGTCTCTGAACGTAAACAAGACTAAAGAGATGGTTATTGACTTCAAATTTTTGTCAGGACCACCTCCACTTATCATCAACACCTCACCTGTGGAGGTTGGTCCAGAGCACCAAGTTTCTTGAATGTTTCACATCTGACAACCTCCGTGGTCCCTCGCTTTTAGCTCATCACAAAGAAAGCCCAGCAACCTCTACTTCCTGCGCAGGGCCTGAGAAGCCCATCCCCACCTTCCATCCTCACCATCTTCTACAGAAGGAACCATCGAGCATTCTGGCGGCTGCATTGCTGCCTGGTAGGAATTGCAGCGTCTTGGAGCCGCAAGTCCCTACAGATAGTGAGAACAGCTGAGAAGATCATCGGTCTCTCTGCCCTCTGTACAAGACATTTTCACCGCTCGCTGCATCCACTCAAGCAACCAGCATTGTGGATGATCCTCCCACCCTTCCCACACTCTCTTCTCCCTCCTGCCATCGGAAAAGGTTCCGCAGCATGCGGGCCTCCACTTCAGGATGGAAATAGTTCTTCCTGGCCATCAGACTGTTGAACTCTGGAACCACAATATGTGGACTCCAAAAACCCACCAATAATACAAAACTCTCAAGCCCACCACTTCACCACTTCCTCCACTTTTCATTCTTATTTATTTATCTCGTGTTGCACTCTTGCACTTTAAGTAACTTTAAGTATTACAGTAACACCGCTCCACCACACTGCTACACCATAATGTGCCTGGGCTGCTTTGTTCCAAAACACTGCAGCCTTCCACGGATGAATGTACTGTCTGTCGTGCCGTCTGTTGTTGTCTGTCTTGTCTGTCTTGTCCGCACTTGTTGCCCCGTGTTGTGTCTTATGTTGTCTTATGTCTTGTGTTGTGTCTTGTCTTGTGTGTAGCACCAGGGTCCTGGAGGAACGTTATTTCGTTTCACTGTGTACTGTGTATATGGCTGAAATGACAATAAAATCCTACTTGACTTGACTTGACTTGGGTGTCCTAATTTATTCCTCACCAGAAATTTATTGTAGAATTACATTTTACAGAAGGTTTTTAAAAGTCCTTTCTTCAGTTTAAATTGTTTAGTTATATTCCTTGATTCTCACAGTGTTGTTCAAATGAGATTAAATATCCAATAATGTCCAAGAATGTTGAAAAAACACACACTTTCATAACTTATTCACATGACTGTAGGTAAAGGACATTTCTGAATAGCACTGCATCAAATCTAGCTCAATAAAAGCTCAAGGGAAAGTGTTAAAATATACCTATAACAGTGCGATGATTAATCCAACCTACTCTTTCTGTGGAACTGGGTGGATTTGGTGTGTAAACAGAGATTGGTTGCTCAAACACCAAGATCAAAAGAGGACATGAAGGACCTGGACTGTGATGAAGAACAGAAATCCTCATCATCAGTAAGAACACAAGAGGAAGCAGGAGTCCTGAACGGGGTGGGAGTTTAGGGCGACAGTCTAAAGAGGAAAATAGATACCCTGCTGTAACTCCAGACTCCACGTCTTTAATCTCACTTTAATAAAAAGATCAAAGAAAATATGGAGTCAGTGATCACAGCTATGCAGACGACACACACACCTACATCTCTGTAGAGTCTAATGATCAGATTTCACTGGAGAACCTTTTATTATTACATCATTAAATCCACATCCTTCAGAACGCTGCAGCCAGAGAACCGACACACAGGAAACACAGAGAACACAGAACCCCTGTTCTAGATTCATTCCACCGACTTCCCGTCTCATTTAGAACAGATTTTTAAATCCAGTTCCTGGTTTTAATGTGTGTCATGAGTCCTGCAGTGAGAACCTACAGACTGAAATTTCTTCTTTTTGTCCTCTTCAGGGAGGATGAAGATGCTGTGTATTAACTTAACTAGAGCCCCCTTGTGTCCCAATGTCCATGGATATTATCCTGATGTCCCATTGTTTTCCAAGGATTCCACACAGAACGGAAGAATGGATCATTTAGTGGTGAATGAATGTAGCAGGAGAGATCCAGGACCTAAATCCATCAGCAGCACTAAAGAACCCTGTTGAGTTTCCACCCTCCCTCCCACAGAAAGATTGTTTTTGGTGATTTTTAGATTTTGAGAATTTCCTGATTTCTCTTTTTTTAAGTTTTATTCACGTTCATTCGAATGGAACAGGTTCTCTGAGATCTGATTGGGCCACTCGTATTAACAGATTGCACATCCTTATTTCAAACAGTGACCCTCCACCGAGAGCAGGTGTTCTCCTC
This sequence comes from Hepsetus odoe, assembly GCA_017165825.1. Taxonomy (NCBI): domain Eukaryota; kingdom Metazoa; phylum Chordata; class Actinopteri; order Characiformes; family Hepsetidae; genus Hepsetus; species Hepsetus odoe. The sequence goes on along the minus strand of CM029390.1, from coordinate 1,686,736 downwards.
ATAAGCTCCGCCCCCTCCTGAGCAGGTGAGTGTGTGTCCCCTGCTATAAATGATCTGCTGCAGGAGCTTCGACTCCACTCGTCTCTTCAACTGCTCTGCAGACTCTGAAACTTCTCACAGCCTCTTCACCAGTCGCCGTAAGTGCTGCACCCGTCCGTGACTTTTATGACTGGAGATTTTATACACACATTTTTATATTTATATATTTATATGTGTGTGTGTGTGTGTGTGTGTGTGTGTGTGTGTGTGTGCTCCACTGAGCTCAGGTGTAAATCCACTGAGACTGGTTTGGGTTCCTGGTTTATCTTTAGTTTAAAAGTGGAGCTTCTTCTTATTTCAGCTGCTCCCATTAGGTGTCTCCACAGCAGATTGTCCATTTCCATGTCTCATGTCCTCTGTGTCTACCTCTTTCACACCGACTGCCTGCATGTCCTCTCTCCATCTCACTTCTCTCACTTTGTCTCCAAACCATCTAACCCGAGCTGTCCCTCTAATGAACTCGTCCCAAGATGTCAGTACTTGGGTGACGTTGCTGCTCCTCCCCTGGATTAGTGGGACAGTGTGGAGGTTTGAACGGTTCCTTTAATACGAGTCAGTTCCTTTAAATCACCCTTATTTGGGATAATTGGGATAATATATCACCCTTATTTCTTATTTCCTCTAACCATCCAGACTGAGTTCTCTCCTTTTAAACACTTAAACAAACAAGTCCGCGTGAGAGCAGGGCGGGCCAAGCCCTTCCCCCAGGCGGACCCCCCTTTATGGTTCTGTGTCCTGGAAACAGCTCATGAAACTGGTTATGAAACCCATGATTGTGTGAGCTTCCTCTATCTGCCCGAAAAACATGTTGCGCAGCCAGTCTGGGCGCGCTGCCCAGACTTCCCCTACTCCTTTCCCTTCTCCTTTCTCAGTACTGCTACGTGCGTACAGAAATGTCCACATCGAACTCCTCATATCACACTCCACTCCTCATTTCTGTATGCACGCGCAGTAAGGGAGCACGCTTTATGCCCTACAGTAATGCCCCATATATTTTCTGCGTTAGTGAGCGTCGAAGCCGGCGAACATAAAAGCAGGTACATACATTAATCATCGTGATACATATTACCACCGCCAACAGTATTATCAAAGGTGGTGTGGCATAATGCGACGCGTAGGATGACAGACCATTGAAGATGTCATACCAATGTGACGCTGACGCTTGCTTTACAAATTTGCTAGCAAGTAACACACGTTTTTGGTGCATCAGGGTAGAGACATACAACTGTGACACGTTATATTGATGCTCTTTTACCATTTTTTCTACCTCCTTGGATTTGTTCAGTGCGCATCTGAAGTCCTCCAAGGAAATTGGGAATGGATCATGAAGAACATCCCACTGTATACGGGCGAGGTGCCCTTCACTTGTATAATTAGTCAATCGATATGTCCGATTATTCCAATGCCACAGTGAGATCCTGCCCAGACACCCCGAGAACAGTGCATATGGAAGTTGTGGATGACTATGATTAGTGGTCACGCACAATTTGTGCGGTCCTACTTGATGCAAAATGTCCCTAACCTCTTCAATAGTCCATTCACACAACGCTGTCTTCCCTTGCAAACACGGATTTGTAAAGCCACTCCTCAAGGCACACACCACTCCTTGGTCTGTTGGGTCACAATCTGTGATATCATACGTCATATTCTGTGTGGGGGTTAACCAATCACCCACCACATGTAATCTCCATAATTTGCCGTGTGCATGCACGGGTAACACTATAAATCTGCATATCGGCATCTGGTCGGCAACATTATACCGCAACCATTTCACCGTGCACGCAGTGTCATTACACCTGGTCTTTTCAGGGTACAGTTGTAGCCATACTTCGCTCGAGAGGTTCCAAGCCCGTCGCCATTGATCGTAATTACCAGAGGTTAACAGTCTTACTTGTCGTTCCTGTTGTAATTTAGCATTTATTACATTGAGACTACACATGGTCCAGTTAATGGCCCGTGTTATATTTTCTAATGTCTCATCTAGAGCTTTATTCACTTCCCATGTGTCCGGTTATTGGTCTTGTTTAGCCATCCTAGTTGAAATCGTCCATTATCTGCAGCGATCAGTTGGTGTCCCAATGTGAGGGCGTCTCCCCCTCCAATCAGCAGGAAAAAAAAAAAAAAAAAAAACACCCTGTCACCACCATCAGGCGAACATCTAGGACAGGGCATCCAGTGCCCCAGGAGCCGGCATCACCAGTCCTTCGGCGTCGTCTTAGAATCCCCTCGAAATTCATCCTTTAACCGTCTCCACCACGAGGCCAACGGCACGTATCCCTGCACACAGCAAGAACTAGATATACATAACGTTAGTTTTCTCGCACATAACATTTGTTGGCGGGAATATTCACCCATTTTTCTTCTCCTGTAAACAGGACAGAAACAGTGTTATCATTTCCTTGGGCGATGACTTCCCCCGGCCTTGGAGGGCCATTGGGCTGTTTCACCCAGACTTTTGCTCCTGGTTTATCCATGGACCCGAAACCCCCCTCCCCTCATACAGTAATGGTAGTTGGTTTGTCCACCTCAACCGGCGAGGAGGTCAGACACGGTATCACCAGCAATTGTGCTATCTTATCCCCTTTTTGTAGAGTGATGGGAGTAGTGCCAGTTGTAGTTAGTACCACTCCTAGGGACCCCTGATAATCCTGATCAATTATTCCTGCTCGCACATCCACTCCTCGGAGCGAGAGGCCCGAGCGTGGTTCCACTTTGGCGTAGTATCCCGGAGGACATACCGGTAGTATCCCTGTATTGCCGTTTTCACATGATCTATACTCAGATCTATTCCTCTATCGCGTGCCCACTGAAGGGCGCCTTGTACCCCCCAGTGGCCGCACTTCACGTGGGCCCATTGGGCGAGCGGGATGCCCGATGCCTCGGGATCAGTGTTAGTGGTGTGGGCATCCACATGTCGGACCTGCACTGAAATACTCTGCACCCTATCCCAGATCTCCGTCCACAATTCCTTCCCCCAAATTTCCTTTTGATGTATCCGCCAATCATGGCTGGCCCTCGTGGGCAGCCATGTAGTCAGACCATTTGTTACTGACCAAGAGTCGGTATAAATAAACACATCCTGAACTCCTGCCTGCATTAAAACCAGGTGTACCGCTTTCAACTCTGCCCATTGACTACTCTTCCCTTCACCCATCTCCTCCAACGTTTGCCCAGTCGCGGGGTTGAATGCTGCAGCTTTCCATTTTCTGCTCCCCTGCCTCCATTGAGCCGATCCATCAGTAAACCAGGCGCAACGTTTCTTTTCATCCGGGAGATCTGCGTAACTTACTGCTTCCTTTACAGGTGACTGTGCAATGGGAGTGACATCAAACGCCACCTCCCCCTTCTCTGGCACGTCAGCCACCTTCTCATGCAATACTGATACTCCCTTAATCCCAGGTTTAGCTCTTTCGGAGATATACCACTTCCATTTAATAACACTGGACTCTTGCGCAGTTCCTATGCGATGGGTCGTAGGATTACTCATGACCCACGTCAAAATGGGTATTTCTGGTCTCATGTATACCTCATGCCCTACCGTTTGAGCCTCGGTTTCCACCAGGCTCCAATAACATGCCAGAAGTTGTTTTTCGAATGGGGTATAGCGCTCCCCTGCTGGGGGCATTTTTTGGGACCAGAAGCCCAAGGGCTTCCGGGCCCCATTCTGCTTCTGCCATAAGCTCCAATTGGCATAGTCATTTCTGGCGGGGACCTGCAACTCCACTGGTCCTGACTGGAGCTTAGATAGAGAGACGGCTTGCTGTACCGCCTCCTTTGCTAACTCAAATGCCGTTTGTTGTTCCGATCCCCACTCAAAATCATACTTCTTCCTGGTCACTTTGTAAAGTGGTTGGAGAATCTGTCCCAAATGTGGGATGTGATTTCGCCAGTATCCGAACAGACCGATGAAGGCCTGCACGTCAGTCTTAGTTTTAGGTGTCATAAACGTCGCTATTTTCTCGCGAGCTTTGGGTACGATTTCCCTTTCTCCTTTATTCCATTGTATGCCTAGGAACTTTACTAGTTGTGCAGGTCCCTGCACCTTATCGGGATTAATCTCCCATCCTTTACTTTTCATGAGTTTTATCACCGCGTCGAGGGCAGCTTGTACCCCCTCTTTGGTAGTTCCTTGCACCATGATGTCATCTATGTAGTGTGACACTAATATATCGGGGGCGAGGGATGCCTCGTCCAGGTGTTCCGCCACCGTCCGGTGGCAGATAGTGGGACTATGCACGTACCCCTGAGGGAGACGAGTAAATGTGTACTGTCTTCCCTCCCACGTGAACGCAAACTGTTCCTGCCTGTCTTCAGGAATAGGAATCGTGAAGAAGGCATTCGCCAGGTCGAGTACACCATACCAGGTCCCTGGATGGTGTTGCACCCTCTCAATGATACTAATAGTGTCTGGCACCGCGGATGTAAGTGGCTCGGTGCGTTTGTTCAATTGCCGATAGTCTACCGTCATTCGCCAACTGCCATCTGATTTCCTTACCGGCCAGATGGGGTTGTTCCATTGTGTGGTGCACGTCCGCAGCACCCCAGCCTCTACGTATTCTTTGATAGTATCTGAAATTTCCTTTTGTCCCCCCGGTATCCTATACTGTTTCAACTTTACTACCTTATCTGCCAGAGGGATAGGGAAAGGATCCATTTTTACCTTTCCCACTAAGATTGCGCGGACTTGAGGGCTTGTCAATCGAGTTCCAAATTGGAATTTTCCCATATCTAAATGCAGCGTTAGGCCTTGTAAAATATCCATGCCAATTATCCATTCCCGTATGGGCGTAATCAATACCTCATATTCCTTTACCGGCAATGTTCCTATTTTTAACGCCACTTTGGCACCTTTGGCCATCACCGCATTCCCTCCTAGCCCAGTTATTGGGACCCAAGGTCCTTTGAATTTATGAGGATTCCCATGTAACAAAGTGGCCTCCGCCCCTGTGTCTATTAACGCCCGTACAATTTGGTGATTTCTTGATTTCCAATGTATTCCTAATGTGATGTGTGGTCGGATGTCATCTGCCGACCAGGTAGCGGGCCGCACCTCAGGGGCTTGGCCTAATCCCTAATGGTAATCCTCAGGATCGGGAAGTACAGGGTACAACCTTTGGTATTTCCCTTCCTTATTCTTCCCCTTCTTGTTACTGGCTTGGCCTGGAGACCCGGTGACGGTGGGTCAATTACCCATTCGTCGTAATTGGTGGGGTCATAAGGATCCCCTCCTTCTCCTTTCCCATCGTCATCCCATATATTACCGTCCCAACTACTAGGGTCCCACCTTCCTCCGATGGAGGCTCTAGCTACAAATGACCGCACCTGCTTTGGGGTCAGTTCCTTCTGCTTTCGCCGCCTATTTACTTTGGACACATGCATTACCGCCTGTGCGGCCATATCCTCCAGCTGATCTCGTTGCGTAGACATCCATTGACACTGAGCACGGAGGAGGGACATATCTCCCGTCAGGTCAGCAACTTGTTTTTGCATTTTCTGTGCCTCTTTTTCCGCACTATGGAGCGCGTCTGTTTGTTTTTTCCACGCGGCCCCCATCATCCACAGGCCACGTTGTAACCCGTCTAGTGGTTTCTTTCCATCTACCTGTATTTTCCTTAACAAACTGGCCACCGTTTTGGGTTGGCCGTCTTTTAGGGTGGAATCCCACGCCTCTGGCCTGCCTCCTCCTTTGCGGAGCTCGTCGGCCACCACACGCGTCCCCGCGTCTTCAGGGCCATCCAGGCAGGCATTCTATGCCCCCCTTCTCGGGGTCATCCTTTTTTCTACAAAACATTCTTTCAGCCCGTCTTAGTCCCTCCAAAATCCTGTTCGTGACGCCAAATTGTTATGAAACATTTCTATTTGTTAGATTCGGGAAGGATCGGAGACCCTTCCCCCAGGCGGACCCCCCTTTATGGTTCTGTGTCCTGGAAACAGCTCATGAAACTGGTTATGAAACCCATGATTGTGTGAGCTTCCTCTATCTGCCCGAAAAACATGTTGCGCAGCCAGTCTGGGCGCGCTGCCCAGACTTCCCCTACTCCTTTCCCTTCTCCTTTCTCAGTACTGCTACGTGCGTACAGAAATGTCCACATCGAACTCCTCATATCACACCTGCTTAAACACACCTGGGACAGCTCACCTGACAATTGTCAAGTTTAGTGAGTGTGTTTGAGAAGGTAACTACCAAACTGTGGAGGACACCAGCCCTCCAGGTCCAGAGTTGCCCACCCAGATCTAGAGCATCCCCAACCGCCCATCATTGCAGGATACAGGGGACACAGGCGACACAGTCTTTTATGATGCTTTATTCAAAGACAGAAAGGACAGAAGAAGAGAAATGCTTCAGGATACATAAACTTTAGATCATCTGATCACATCCCATCACCATTAAACATGATTATAGTCTCGATCTTTACTGTTTAGACTGAAATAATGATTCTCTGAAGGCTTCTCAGTGAGACGTAATTACTGAAGGACAAGAGGGTCACACTGAGGCAGATGATGGGACATCTACCAATAAGAGACATAAAGAGGAACACCATTGGTTCCATTATTAACGCTGTGTGACTCAACTCGAATGCCCTGATCTTCATAGGCTGTCTGAGCTCTTGCACCAACCAACAGTGTGAAGAAATGGATGGTGGGAGATGGATCCTCCATGTACCACAGATACACAGGAGGTCCATTGGTCCCATTATTGAGGTTTACATTCAACCTTTTGAAGCCTTTTGGTTTCGGATCGTCTTCAACCTGTATTGCAGTGATGCCCGGCCCTGTCTTTGAGTGCCGGATCCAGAGAAACACTGCAGAACGATGAGGGTCTGCTCCACGGTTGGTATCTTCATCCATTCTGAAATATCCATGCTTAAGGAGAGCCACATCTTCAGAGAAGTTAATGGAAGCTGTAATGTTGGAGATGAAGATTTTCTCTTCACCCAGATGTAAACCCAATCTCCATGAGTTCCCCGTTTCAAATCACAGCCCAGACGCTCCCATCCGTCTCTGACCAAACCAACCTCATCCTCCAAACAGGTGGTCACCTTCAGATCCGTGATGGGGAAGTCATACTGGGTGGCGCCCTGAATGTACCACAAATTTATGACACCGCCACTGTTTCCTGGGTTAATTTTCTTGTAGACCTCTGTGAACCCAGAGGCCATGAGACCAGACCTCATCTCTTCCATGAATGAAAACTGGATTCTGGTGACAGCTGCTGCTCCCTTTTCCTTTTAGTACCAGAAGAAAAACATTGGGCCCATATGAACCACAGTTGAGGTTTCCAGGAACCATTTGGAAACCTTCAGCACTTAACTTTTCTTCTTCGTTCTCATTGGTAGAGATGTCAATTTCAGTGATTGTTTTGGCCATTTTGAGCTCTGATGGTTTGGTTGATGAAGCTGTGGTGAAGAAGAAAAGATATTAAACCAGTGATCGTCTGTAAAAAGTGAAATAATGAATTAGATCTGCTGTAGTTCAGGCTCCACATCGTCTCAGAGCACAAAAACACTCTGATGATATTTACTGAAGCTGAAAGAGCACCGATGATGAGTCATCATGTGGTGGAACCATCTGAATGATCTTCTAGAAGCCTGTAAAATGCTGGTCAGTCCTGCATGTTTCTGATTTGCTCATGAATGAATCCAGTGTGTGTTTGGTGTAAAGGCACTGAGAACACAAGAAGATTACCTATCAAACAGATGCTGTCCTCAGTCGGTCACAGACGAGAGTTTCTTCCTCAGTGGAGATCTTCTGGAAAGACTCTTCTGCTGAGGTGGAGATACCTGGTAAGATGATGGAGAAACAAGGTTTTGTTACTACATTTAAGTGTTTGTCTGGAGTGAAGCATTGACCTGACTGAATCAGCACTCCAGCGGAGAGTGAACTCCACTCCGTTTACTAAAGACTGCTCTTTTTACAGGTGGATCTCTGTGGAGAACTATCAGAGCTCACTCTCCCAAATAAGGGTGATTTAAAGGAACTGACTCGCCTTAAAGGAACCGTTCAAACCTCCATACTGTCCCACTAAACCAGGGGTGGAGCAGCAACATCACCCCAGTACTGACATCTGGGGACGGGTTTATTAGAGAGAGAGCTCAGGTTAGATGGTTTGGAGACAAAGTGAGAAAAGTGAGACAGAGAGAGCGAGCAGATCATTTATAGCAGGTGACACACACTCACCTGCTCAAGAGGGGGCGGAGCTTAAGAGGAGAACACCTGCTCTTGGTGAAGGGGTGGGTCACTGTTTGAAAGAAGGATGTGCAATCTGTTAATACGAGTGGCCCAATCAGATCTCGGAGAACCTGTTCCATTCGAATGAACGTGAATAAAACTTAAAAACAAGAGAAATCAAGAAATTCTCAAAATCAAAAAATCGGGAAAAACAATCTCTCTGTGGGAGGGAGGGTGGAAACTCACCAGGGTCCTTTAGTGCTGCTGATGGGTTTAGGTCCTGGATCTCTCCTGTTACATTCATTCACCACTAAATGATTAATCGTCTTCAGGAGTGAACATCTTTTGTTGCTTCAATTCATAAATACAGAGGAACACAGGAGGAACATCTGAGCATGTTTGTGGAACCCCTTTCTGATGATGTTGGAGCCTTTTATATGCTTATGGACAACCCTTGGAAAACAACGGGACATCAAGACAACGTCCATGGACACTGGGACACGAGGTAGCTCTAGTTCAGGGGTGTCCAGCAGTTTCATTGTCCGTCTTCCCCCAGAGACAGAGAGACAGGGAGACAGAGAGGGAGAATAAGAGAGAGCAATAGGGTGACACGGACATGCTGCTGTGAATCCAGATCACTTTGGGACATGAAGCCTGTTCTGAGATGGAGACACGTTAAGTTATTACACAGCATCTTCATACTCTCTGAAGAGGACAAAAAGAAGAAATATCAGTCTGTAGGTTCTCACTCCAGGACTCATGACACACATTAAGACCAGGAACTGGATTTTTAAATTTGTTCTAAATGAGACGGGAAGTCGGTGGAATGAATCTAGAACAGGGGTTCTGTGTTCTCCGTGTTTCCTGTGTGTCGGTCCTCTGGCTGCAGCGTTCTGAAGGATGTGGATTTAATGATGTAATAATAAAAGGTTCTCCAGTGAAATCTGATCATTAGACTCTACAGAGATGTAGGTGTGTGTGTCGTATGCATAGCTGTGATCACTGACTCCATGGTGTTTGGGCAACCAATCTCTGTTTACACACCGAATCAACTCACACCCAGTTCCACAGAAAGAGTAGGTTGGATTAATCATCAGACTGTTGACAGAAAGGCATATTTTAACAATTTCCCTTGAGCTTTTATTGAGCTAGATATGATGCAGATTTATTCAGAAATGTCCTTTACCTACAGTCATGTGAATAAGTTATGAAAGTCTGTGTTTTTGTAACGTTCTTGGACATTATTGGATATTTAATCTCATTTGAACAACACTGAGATTCAAGGAATATAACTAAACAGTTTAAACTGAAGAAAGGACTTTTAAAAACCTTCTGTAAAATGTAGTTCTACAATAAATTTCTGTTGAGGAATAAATTAGGACACCCCCACCTTTATTCCCAATTATAAAGGCTCCAATAACACACAGGTGTAGCACATCAGGTCACATGATTAGAACATCCTTACTCAGCGTTTTGAAGGAGGTTTGACCTTTTAAACATTTACTTTGGTGCTCCTGACTGTTGAGGTGAGAGTGAACATCATGGTGAGATCAGAAGAGCTTCTGAGGCCTTCAGAAAGAAGATTGTAGCAGCTTATAAGTCTGGTAAGGGATTTAAAAAGATATCAAAAGAATCTGCAACCAGCCGTTCCACTGTCCAGAAAATAGTCAAGTACAAGTGGAGGACTTCCAAAACAACTGCCAACATGACCAGGTCTGGACATCCAAACCAGCTCACCCCGAGAGCAGACCACAAGCTGTTAAAGGAAGTCTCCAAAAACTCTAAAATCATCACAGGACCTCCAGCAGGCTCTTTCTACTGTTGATGTGAAAGTGCCTCTGCAATCAGAAAGAGACAGAACTTTAACTCCATGGAACGCAAGGAGGAACCTTCACTCTCTCAGAGAAACATCGAGGCCAGACTGAAGTTTACCAGAGAAAAGGTAAACAAAGACCAGGATTTCTGGAATAATGTTCCGTGGACAGATAAAAGTGAAAAGTGAAAGTGACAACCCTTTTCATTGCGAGGTCACAGCACAGCAGTGAACCACAATGAAATTGGACCTCTGCATTTAACCTATGCACTCAAACACCGTACAGCAGTGGGCAGCTATTGAAAGCGCCCAGGAAGCAGTGACGGGGACGGCACCTTGCTCAAGGGTACCTCAGGGCAACCTATCGGGAAGGGGTTTGAGCCCCCGATCCTATGATCATGCGGCTAACGCCCAAACCACTAGGCCACCGCTGCCCCTTTTTTAAATTAATTAATTTTTTTTTTTTTTTTTATAAAGGTGATGAGTCTAAATCTGAATTATTTGGATGCCAGAACAGAGGACATGTCTGGTGTAAACCAAAAACAGCATTCCAGGAAAAGAACCTCATACCAGCTTTGAAGCCCTTAAAGAACAACAGACACAACATAAGACACAAGACAAGACAGACAGACAAGAGAGACAGACAAGTGCAGACAACAGCAGTCAGAACAATAAACAGAACATACAGTGCAATCATCCGATGGATAGCTGCAGGCTGCAGAACAAAGTAGCACATTGTTGGCAGTGTGATGGAGAAGGAGTGTTTTGGTTAAAGTGCGAGTGCATCAAAAAATAAATACTAGTAATAAATAGTAAGTGTAGCAGTGGTAAAGTGATTATCAGTTCAAGAGTCTGATGTTCAGGGGGAAGAAACTGTTTCTCATCTTTGAAGTGGAGGCCCGTACGCTGGTGTCCTGAAGTCTACAACCATCTCTTTAGTCTTGTCGACGTTCAGAGACAGATTGTTGGTTCTGCACCAGTCCGTCAGCTGTTCTATCTCCTCTCTGTAAGCTGCCTCGTCTCCACTGCTGATCAGACCCACCACAGTTGTATCATCAGCGAATTTGATGATGTGGTTCGAGCTGTGCTTGGCTGCACAGTCGTGGGTCATCAGTGTGAACAGCAGTGGGCTGAGCACACAGCCCTGGGGGGCTCCTGTGCTCAGTGTGATGGTGTCGGAGGTGCTGCTACTGATCCTAACTGACTGGGGTCTCCCAGTCAGGAAGTCCAGGATCCAGTTACAGAGGGAGGTGTTCAGGCCCAGCAGCCTCAGCTTCTCACTCAGGTGCTGAGGGATGATGGTGTTGAATGCTGAACTGTAGTCAATGAACAGCATTCTGACATAACTGTCCTTTCTGTCCAGATGGAGGGTGGTGGAGATTGCATCATCTGTTGAGCGGTTGGGACGATATTCAAACTGCAGGGGGTCCAGTGAGGGAGGGATTTGAGTCATGATGTGCCTCATGACCAGCCTCTTGAAGCACTTCATGATGATATTACATTTCTGTAAAATGTAATGCTACAAAAATTTGATTTCTGGTGAAAAATAAATTAGGACACACCCACAATTATTCCCAATTAAAATGCCTCAAATCTCAGACAGGTGTAGCACATCAGGTCACATGATTAAAATATCCTTACTCAGCGTTTTTTTAAGGAGGGTTGAAAGGTTTTAAACCTCAGACAGTTTCTTTGGTGCTCCTGACTGTTCAGAAAGAAGACTGGAAGAGCTTATATGTCTGGTAAGAACATGATAAAAAATAATCTGCAATCAGCCGTTCCACTCTCTGGAAAATAGTCTACAAGTGGACAACTTCCAAAACAACTGCCGACATCCAAGCAAGTTCACCCCGAGAGCAGACCGCAAGATGCTGAAAGAAGTCTCCAAAAACCCTAAAATGTCATCACCGGCCCTCCAGCAGGCTCTTGCTACTGTTGATGTGAAAGTGCCTCTACAGTCAGAAAGAGACAGAAGATAGACCACTTCTGGAATTATGTTTTCTTTGGATCTTTGAACAGTTGAGTCTAAAATTTAATTTTTTGGACACCAAAACAGAGGACATGTCTGGTGAGGTCTGGCTGAACACTAAGAAATGGAGTCTGAGTCAAAGCCCAGATCTTTATCCCATTGAGGAGAAACCCCTCAAACATCTCACAGCTTGAAGATTTCTGCAGTGAGGAGTGGATCAGACGTTCCTCAGATGTGAGAGACTGGTAGATGAAGCTACAAGAAGTGTCTCACTGCGGTCATTTCAGCCAAAGGGAGGGTGTCCTAACTTCCTCCTCAGTTAGTAAATACATTAGAGACAAACACAAACTAGATTAGGCATCGATGTGTGAACATTTCTTAATAAAGAACTCAATGTGAAATGGGTGTCCTAATGTTTTCACACAACTGGATTATGGTTCATGGACGTGATGAGAGAGGACATGTTAGCAGCAGGTGTGAAAGATGAAGAAGCAGAATACAGGAGGACATGGAGACAGATGAGCAGCTGAGGAGACTCCTAAACGGGAGCAGCCAAAATAAAAATATAAAAAACTACTAAAAAGAACATCCAGAATAAGGTTCTCAAAAGATACAATTCCAGAATAAATGTCTGATTACATTAATATCTTTAATACATTTGAATGATCCAGACTCGATATCTAATAAAATGAATGTCCAGAATGAAGTTCTAATAAACTGGTATAAAACTAAACTCCAAAACAGATCATATTAAAATAAGTTTCTAATGAAGTTTCATTTCCAGAGTAAAGTTTTAATAAAATTAATATCCAGAATAAGGTTCTAATTAAATGAATATCCACAATAAAATCTGAATGTTTTATAAAATAAATATCCAGAATAAGGTTCTGATAAAATTAGAACAAAGTTCTAATTAAACTATTATTGAAATAAGGTTCTAAAAAGAATAAAGTTCCAATGAAGTTAATATTAACATTGCTTCTTTTTTCTCTTATTTAACAAACACCTGAAACAGTCTGAATGGAACTGAAAGGGGCGTGGTCACATCCCCTGACTGGGTTCTCTCACCTGATTGGACAACAGCACTGAATTTGGACTCCAGGAACCTCAGACTGTGGACAGGGCAGCGGTACCAGCAGCCAATAGGAACCCTCTTCACCACGGAGCCTGAGAGGGCCGGGGGTCCCAGGTCGGTTCTACGCCCCGGGGGTCCCAGGTCGGTTCTACGCCCCACCCACAGAGTAAAGAATTAAGTTCTAACAAAATTAAAACAAAGAACAGATTTTTATGAAACAATTATACAGAATGAATTTTCATAAATAATATCAAGAACAAAGTTGTAACAAAATGAATAAAAATGCATTCTGGGTACTCACTTAATAATAAAATTATAATCATCCCGAATGAAGTTCTGCAAAATAATTTACAAAACAAAGTTCTAATAAAAATGTAGTTGAAATAAGGTTCTATTAAGATTCATTTCCAGAATAAAGATCTAATAAAATATCCGGACCAGCATTTTCCTGGTGAGGGACGCACTTTTAGGACAATGTAATCTGAACGATCACGTCTTCAAAAGAACTTTATATTTGGGTCGGTACTGGAAACACTATTCATTCATAAACTATCAAAGTTCAGGACTCTTATCTCAACTCATCTCAGATGAATCACCTTCACACAGTAAAGTGAGAAAGAAACATGTCACGCCCACCACGTTACCCAGGCCAGGGGAGAGGTCCCCGTCCCCGGAGAACTGACCGGGCTTTCACGAGCACTCGTAATTATCACCACTGATCACCCGCACCTGAACTACCACACACAAATAGCCTGCCAGTCCGACCCAGTGTTGTCCGTTCACCGTCCTTACTGTTTGTCTGCACCGTGAGTTACAACGTTGTGTTTGTGTCATAGTTTGGAAATAAACGTGTCCCATGACAAAACACTTCCAGACGAAGGCTCAGTGACACTGTTATAATCCCATATTAAAGAAATCACAGCAGACGAGTGAGACTTGCCTCCACTTGCCCCGAGGCACTTTACATTGATGGTCGATGGTGGAACAGGTCACAGTAATAGATGTTAAAGCCGGACAACTACGAAGGAGAGGAACCAAAAACTCCAGTGTGGAGAAAAAAAAACCTCTGAGGGTCCAAGGTCAACCGGCTACCCAACCCCCTTGGGTATACTAACAGTACAGAGTTAGTTTGGTTTTAATCTCCAGGATCAGTGAGGAGTCCCAAGTTTCTTCCAGGTACCGATGAGCCGCCAGGGTCCCTCGGCGCATCAGATGCATCACACAGACCAGTTGGGAGTTCGGCATTGGACTCAGGTGATGACCACAGCGGGCCCCCCCGGACATGTGGGGAGAGAAATGGAATGAGGGGGTCAGTAATGAGCAGGATCCAGTAGTGACAGACACAGAAATGAAACAACAGTGCGATGGCATGTACAGCAGCACCAGGACATTAGTAGTGCTGCACTATGGTGATTGGTGCGGGTAAGCTAAACTAAAGAAGTAAGTCTTCAGCCGTTATTTAAAGACTGAGACTGAATCAGCATCCCGTACAGAAGCAGGCAAGCTGTTCCACAATCTAGGGACCCTGGAACTGAAAGCTCGTGCTCCAATACATTTATTTATGGAGGGACAATTAGGAGATCTTTATTCTGGGATCTAAGTGGGCGGTTAGGTGTATAGGTATTAAGCAGTTTGGTTAGGTATATTGGGGCAAGACCTTTAAGTGCCTTGTAGGTTAAGAGGAGGACCTTGAAGTCAGCCCTGTACCTAACAGGAAGCCAGTGAAGCGAGGAGAGTATGGGAGTTATGTGGTCGTACTTCCTGCTCCTGCTAACAATCCTAGCGGCTGTGTTCTGAATGCGCTGTAGGGTGCTTAATGTGCAGAGAGCTTCCAGAAAGTTGGGCGTTACAGTAATCTAATCTACTGTATACAAATGCATGTACTCCTTTCGCCGTGTCTTCCACTGACAGAAATCGCCGTAGTTTGGCAATGTTCCGAAGGTGCAGGAAGCATGTCTTCACTACTGCATTAACATGGGGATTAAATGAAAGATTTGAATCGACAATAACACCAAGGTTACGTGCCAGAGTACTAACTGAAAACTTCAAAACTGCATCCCGGATATGCGAAATGAAGTTGGCCCTGTCTACATCACTACTACAAAACAAGAGCAGCTCAGTTTTTTCGGGGTTTAGTGAGAGGAAGTTGTTATTCATCCAATCCCTAATATCACTGAGGCAGCTAATTAAAGTGCCGGTTGATGCTTTATCACATGATTTAACAGATAGGTATAGCTGAGTGTCATCAGCGTAAGAGTGGTAACTAACATTATGCTTCCGTATAATAGCGCTTAGTGGGAGCATGTAGAGGGAGAAGAGCACTGGGCCCAACACCGACCCTTGTGGGACTCCATAGTTAACTAGTGACATAGGTGAGGGGGTGCCATAATTATCCATTTGGATGAAGTAGTAACGGTTTGTAAGATAGGAGTTGAACCATTTAAGGGCTGTTCCGCTAATGCCGACAGTGGAGTGAAGCCTATTTACTAAAATGGAGTGATCCACCGTGTGGAACGCAGCACTAAGATCTAAGAGAACAAGAACAGTGATGTTTCCTGCGTCACTCGAGACCATTATATCATTCACCTCTCTAGTTAGAGCAGTTTCTGTGCTGTGGCCGTGCCGGAAGCCTGATTGGAGTTTATCTAAGAGGTTATGCGTGTCTAGATATGACTGCAGTCTCGCAACTAGTTTTTCTAGAATCTTAGAGAGAAACGGGACATTAGAGATAGGTCTATAATTACTTGGTGAGCGAGGGTCCAAGTTAGGTTTTTTAAGGTGTGGTCTAACCACTGCTGTTTTAAACTGATTGGGGACTACACCTGAGGTCAAGGATGCATTCATGATATCAAGTATAGGTGTTGATAGGACTCCTAAGGATTCCTTCAGGAGCTTGGTTGGGATGGGATCTAACCGACAGGGAATGGACATTTCTGAATAACACTACATCATATCAAGCTCAATGAAAGCTCAAAGGACAGTGTTAAAACATGCCTTTCTGTCAACACTGCAATGATTAATCCAACCTACTCTTTCTGTGGAACTGGAAGTGAGTTTATTTTGGAGTGTAAACAGATTGGCTGCCAAAACAC
>CM029390.1:1611640-1670079 GCA_017165825.1 Hepsetus odoe | reverse complement strand
ACTGGTTACAGCACCCTCAGGTGTGTTGTGTGTGTGTGTGTGTGTGTGTGTAGTGTGCAGGTGACCCGTGCCGTGAGTGAAGACATGGTCCAGTGGACGGGTGAGTATGTCCAGAGGATCAGGCAGCGTCTGGAAGAGGACTCGACGGCCCGAGAGCAGGGAGAGAAGCGCCGGAGACGGGCCCTCATCCAGCAGCTACACACACACCACACACACGAGGTCAGCACCACACACACACACACACACACACACACGTATACCAGGTCAGCGGCTTTGATCCTGGATGTTTGTGTTGTAGGAGCTGATGCGGGTGGAGCAGCTGATTGCCCATTTGACCCGCCAGTCGCAGCAGGAGAAGCAGATGGCGGTGCAGCTGATGCAGGTTCGGCAGCAGAAGGAGGTTCTGTGGCAGAACTGGATCCTCAGGAATCAGCAGTACGAGGAACAGAGGCTCGCAGATTTCCACCGGGCCCTGGACCAAGAGGCGTTGAGACAACAAATCTCAGTCCGGGTGGCCAGCGATGCTATCAGTGATTCAGGTCTTCAAAATGTGCGTGCGTGTGTGTGTGTGTGTGTGTGGGACAGGTTCTACTCCAGTTGGCCCATGTGGAACATGGGGAGGAGATGCAAAAGGAGTGAGAACTTCACGACCACCTGCTCGCGCATCCATTCCAAATGCCTGAAACACCTCAGCATCTGCAGGGGGATTCTGGAGCAGATTGTGGATCTGGCAACCAAGACCGGAGGGTACCGACTGCTCACTGACAAGTACGTTCAAAAAGTCCAAAAACGCTGAAAAAGGTAGAAGAGCGAAAGCTGCTCTACAAATCTTCATCGTGTCAGAAAATTCCTGTATGCAGAGACAGTAGAACGAAGGAGAACACCAGACACAGGATCTGCAGTTTTGACTTGTAAGGGGAGCCAGGCACCAGCCAACACCAGCTACCTCCTCCGAAGTGCTTCCCCCTCTGCAAGCCTTTTATTCACTTTCCTGATTTTACAGAGTAATTAACCCACATTCCTTCTTACAAAATAGTAAACAGAAAAGAGGAATTCTGTGTCTGGAAAGGTTCAGGCACAAAGTTCAACTGTCGTAACAAGCTCTTTGCAGAAGTCATAAAACAAGAAGGATTCCGAAAAGGTCAACAGTTCATCATCAATGATAAAATATTTACGATTTTCTTAACATTTCCCTCCTGTTTATTATTGATAAATGTCAAGTTCTCTTATTCCAGCACTGCATCTCTTTTCAGTCTTCTGCAGTTCCTTCATTTTCATAACACCTTTAACAATTTACACTTAGTTGAAAGTTTCTTTGTTGTCTGACAGGAGGGTGTAATATTCTTCACTCAACATCACGTCTCACATTGACTGCCCTATCATTCTGGACAGCATTGCTCTCAAGCAAGGGAGGACACATCCTGTGAAAAGACCAAATAATAGAAGCACAATAACCATGGGTCAAAAGCGTCATTTTCTGTCCTCCAGATAGGAACCAGGAGAAGGGTCCCATGGTGGGTAAACATCGTCTTGGGACATAGCATGTTGGATTTTCTTCATCTGGTCTATGGCCTCAGTTATCTCGTGTCCTTCACTAGTGCTGTCAGGAATATACGCACAACAAGTATCATTGAACATCACACAAACCCCTCCTTTCTCAGCGGTTAGTAAGTCAAGTACCATTCGATGTTGTAGCACCATCATCCTCATGCTGGACTGCTCCTCATTGTTTGTTTCCCGTGCTTTTATACTAGCGTTTAAAAATAGACTCAATCGATAATCTATGGTTTCAGTTCTAAACAGGTTCTTTTTTCCTCCCACCCAGGGGAACAAAGCCAATGCCACCTTACTCCCGGTAGTCCAATGCTTATGCTCGTCAGGTACATCGGACCCCCAGACCGAACCGTGGGGTTGGACTTCCACCAGCGACCTTCGCGCACTTGAGACACGGACCGCACCCCAGCCGCTGGGTGATGGTTCACAGGCTCGCTGGACACATAGCCAATCAGTGTAGTTCGCTGGATGGGTTCCGTTGTTCCCTGACATGGCATTAGGTGGCGTTCCAGAGTCTTTTATTGCTTTTCGCCCCCCTGTGTGTGATGTGTTACCTTTAGATATGATAAACGTGTGGTCTGTAACTCTTACTGGGGCTCAAACCCCACTCCAGTTTCCAGGTAGGTGTACTCAATTACACACTCAGACTCAGATCAGGGAAATGGGAGAGCAGTCAAACTAGGATGAGCGGATGATACTGGCACAAAAGAACAAACATAACATCTGATACATTTCTACTCCTTGCTACCAGCTCTGAAACAGTACCATGAACGTAACTATAAGGACTATAATTTTCCCAACATTGTTTCAAGTGTGGTAGGATACCCTAAAGCAGCAAGGGGGGGCTGATTTCTTCACTGACTTTGAGACGAGCTGCTTCTACATTAATATTGCTGCGTCATTAATATTGCTATCTAAATCCTGTAGCCTGTATGGTCTTCCATACAATACTTCAAACGGTGTTAAAGAACTGCCAAAAGTTGGAGTTATCTTCATACTCAGCTGAACTAGATCTATACACTGTGGCCATTGTCTGCCAGTTTCTTCCATGCATTTCCTTAGTTTAGATTTTACTGTGTTGTTTGTTCTTTCCACTCACCCTGCACTTTGGGGGTGGTAACTAATGTGTGTTTACCACACAGTCTATTCCTAAATTCGATTCCATTTTACTCACTATTGCATTGACAAAATGGCTGCCATTATCGCTGTACAGTTTCTGTGGTACCCCAAAAGTGGGAATTATTCTTTTGCATATGGCTTTGGCCACTGTTAGGGCGTCTGGAGTTTTTGTAGGAAATAATTCTGCCCATTTAGAGAATGCATCCACCAAACAAACAATACTTGTAACCTTGACTATTGCTGAGTTCAATGAAATCCATATTTATTGTATGGAAAGGGTAAGGTGCTGCGGGATGCTCCTCTCTTTGGTCTGATGTTGCCCTGTGGATTATGTTTCAAACACACAGGGCAAGCCATACAAAAAATTTTTATTTTTTTGAGTAAATATTAAATCCATATGTTGTATATTGTTTATTTACCAGGCCTACCATCCTTCCTGTTGAGACATGGCATCACCCATGACTCAATATTGCCGCCCACTTATACATAGATTTAGGTAATACTGGCTTGTTCTCATTGCTCATATAAATGCCTTCATGGCCTCCTCTGTCCATTGCAGAGGGGAGGCCATGTTAAGGGGTGTATCACAGATCTTTTTTGCAATGGGCGAACTACCTCAGAGAAATGTGGAACCAATGCTCTACAATAACTGCCCCAACCTAAAAAAGACTTCTTTTGTTTTTTTGTTTTAGGGCTTCGGTGCTGATAATATTGCAGTTTTCCTCTCTTTATTTACCGTTCTACCGTCAGGCGTGAGTGTATGTCCTAAATATTTAACACTAGTTTTGCAATATTGTAGCTTATCTTTATTCAGCTTATTACCCGTATCAGTTAGATATTTGAGCAGAGCTAAAGTTTCCTTTTTACATATTGACTCTGATTGTGATGCTAATAGATTATCATCTACATAAACTGATATTTGACTGGAACACGGAGGAGTAAATTTAGCCAAACAACTTTGTATAGCGACGGAAAATATAGTAGGGCTCTCGCAATACCTTTGTGGTAACCTTGTATACGTATACTTTTGTGGTCCCAGTTTGTGGACTAGTTTGTCATATGCTGGGTCGGATCCTGGAATACTTTTGAATCTCAACGTAATATGTAACTCTCCTTTCATCATATCTGAGTCCTTACTCACATGTTTTCTAGCTTTCTCTAGTAATTGTCCTGGAATATTGCTTTACCCTTGAGTGGGTAAGTCTAAAGTCCACAGATAGTAGAACTCTCCTTCAGCTTTTACTGAAAAACTGTCACTATTTTCTCCTTTTCGTCTCGCAATCATTTCTCCTTTACTGTCAGGAATGAGACATATATCCAATTTAACCATCACATCTTGACCCAGTAAATTATATGGACAACAACTGTCCATTTCTGTCCTACAGGCCCACTGTCACACATGTGTAAGGTTTATTTTCAACTATTAAGGTAATGTCTGGTCACTATATCCTGCATAACATATATCCTCTAAATCTAGTAAAACATCCGGCCCATCTTCCCTCTGTTCTACTTCCTGTTTTCCATGTAGTCATTCTATTTTCTGTTTAGGACAATTCTTTGCCCAATGTTCCACTTCTCCACAGTTATAACATGCTTCATCTCTCAACTTTGGACCATATCCTCGGCCTCGACCACCTCGTCCTCTAAAACCTCCTCTACACATTCCTTTTCCTCTGTTTCTACGACTTCCTTGATTCCCTTGATAAAACGGTTCATAGTCATCTTGCCAGAAAACATCTTTGATTGTTTTTTTCATTATTTCTGTAATTTTCTCTGCATGTATGCCATAATTCATGAACTCATCTAATGTGCATGTGGGAAGCTGGACACAATGTTTTCTGATCCACATGCTAACAGGAGGTCTAAATCAAGTCAAGTAGGATTTTATTGTCATTTCAGCCATATACACAGAACACAGTGAAACGAAATAACGTTCCTCCAGGACCCTGGTGCTACACACAAGACATGACACAAGACAAGACAAGACAACATAAGACACAACATAAGACACAAAATACACAAAACAGGGCAACAAGTGCAGACAAGACAGACAACAACAGACAGTACATTCATCCGTAGAGGGCCGCAGTGTTGTGGAACAAAGCATCCCAGGTAGATCTCAGTGTAGCAGTGTGGTGGAGCAGTGTTACTGATAAAGTGCAGAGTGCAACACGAGATAAATAAATAAATACAAGATGAAAATGGTGGACTGGGTAGACATTGGCGGTTTAAGAGTTCAAGAGTCTGATGTTCAGGGGGAAGAAACTGTTTCCCATCCTGGAAGTGGAGGCCCGTATGCTGCGGAACCTTTTCCCGGATGGCAGGAGGGAGAAGAGAGTGTGGGATAGCAGGAGGGATCATCCACCATGCTGGTTGCTTTGCAGATGCAGCGAGTGGTGAAAATGTCCTGTACAGAGGGCAGAGAGATCCCGATGATCTTCTCAGCTGTTCTCACTACCCGTTGTAGGGACTTGCGGTCTAAGACATTGCAGTTCCTGTACCAGGCAGTAATGCAGCCGCTCAGGATGCTCTCGATGGTTCCTCTGTAAAAGATGGTGAGGATGGAAGGTGGGAGATGGGCTTTCCTCAGTTTGCGCAGGAAGTAGAGACGCTGCTGGACTTTCTTTGTGATGGAGTTGGTGTTGAGGGACCACATGAGGTTGTCAGTGATGTGAACACCAAGAAACTTGGTGCTCTGGACCATCTCCACAGGTGAGGTGTTGATGATAAGTGGAGTGTGGTCCCGACATGGTCTCCTGAAGTCAACAACCATCTCTTTAGTCATGTCGACGTTCAGAGACAGGTTGTTGGTTCTGCACCAGTCCGTCAGCTCTTGTATCTCCTCTCTGTAAGCTGCCTCGTCTCCACTGCTGATCAGACCCACCACGGTTGTATCATCAGCGAATTTGATGATGTGGTTCGAGCTGTACTTGGCTGCACAGTCGTGGGTCATCAGTGTGAACAGCAGTGGGCTGAGCACACAGCCCTGGGGGACTCCTGTGCTCAGTCTGATGGTATTGGAGGTGCTGCTACTGATCTTGACTGACTGGGGTCTTCCAGTCAGGAGGTCCAGGATCCAGTTACAGAGGGAGGTGTTCAGGCCCAGCAGCCTCAGCTTCTCACTCAGGTGCTGAGGGATGATGGTGTTGAATGCTGAGCTGTAGTCGATGAACAGCATTCTGACGTAACTGTCCTTTCTGTCCAGATGAGAAAGGGCCAGGTGAAGCGTGGTGGAGATTGCATCGTCCGTTGAGCGGTTGGGACGATATTCAAACTGCAGGGGGTCTAGTGAGGAGGGCATCTGAGACTTGATGTGCCTCATGACCAGCCCTGATGGGGGTACTGTTAACCGTCCAGAGCACTACAGAGCACTACAGAGCACTCTGTAGACCACCAGGCTGGCGTCGTGGTTGATGGTCAGGTAGAGTCGTGTCTCACGCTGAAGCAGGTTAAGACAGGAGGTGATCGTTAGGGAGCAGCAGCTTGGTTTGACAGTTTGAGACAGCCAGACAGGTCGGTGGATTTCATTATCCAAAATCAAAACTAAAGGTCGGGGACAAACCAGGCTCGGACAGATCAGTAACTCAGGAGTGTTGGGGGTGGTGTGGGGGGACGCCACTGTCTCAGGGTGCCCTCCTGTTTGTAAAACCCCTGGATCTGTCATTTTTAATCATATCTGTCCTTTTTAGACAGGATCTGTCCTTTTAGTCAGGATCTGTCCTTTTAGTCAGGATCTGTCCTTTTTAATCAGATCTGTCCTTTTTAGAAAGGATCTGTCCTTTTTAATCAGATCTGTCCTTTTTAGTCAGATCTGTCCTTTTTAAACAGATCTGTCCTTTTTAGTCAGATCTGTCCTTTTTAATCAGATCTGTCCTTTTTAGTCAGGATCTGTCCTTTTTAATCAGATCTGTCCTTTTTAGACAGGATCTGTCCATTTAAGTCAGGATCTGTCCTTTTTAATCAGATCTGTCCTTTTTAAACAGGATCTGTCCTTTTTAATCAGATCTGTCTTTTTAGTCAGGAGCTGTCCTTTTTAATCAGATCTGTCCTTTTTAGACAGGATCTCTCCTTATTAATCAGATCTGTCATTTTTAGTCAGGATCTGTCCTTTTTAGTCAGATCTGTCCATTTAAGTCAGGATCTGTCCTTTTTAATCAGATCTGTCCTTTTTAATCAGATCTGTCCTTTATAGACACATCTGTCCTTTTTAGTCAGATCTGTCCTTTTTAGACAGGATCTGTCCTTTTTAATCAGATCTGTCCTTCTTAGTCAGATCTGTCCTTTTTAGACAGGATCTGTCCTTTTTAGACAGGATCTGTCCATTTAAGCCAGGATCTGTCCTTTTAAGTCAGATCTGTCCTTTATAAACAGATCTGTCCTTTTTAATCAGATCTGTCCTTTTTAGACAGGATCTGTCCTTTTTAGTCAGATCTGTCCTTTTTAGACAGGATCTGTCCATTTAAGTC
This sequence comes from Hepsetus odoe, assembly GCA_017165825.1. Lineage (NCBI taxonomy): Eukaryota > Metazoa > Chordata > Actinopteri > Characiformes > Hepsetidae > Hepsetus > Hepsetus odoe. Next base: position 1,662,940 of record CM029390.1, on the reverse strand, counting down.
AGGATCTGTCCTTTTTAATCAGATCTGTCCTTTTTAAACAGGATCTGTCCTTTTTAATCAGATCTGTCTTTTTAGTCAGGAGCTGTCCTTTTTAATCAGATCTGTTCTTTTTAGTCAGATCTTTCCTTTTTAGACAGGATCTGTCCTTTTTAATCAGATCTGTCCTTTTTAGTCAGGATCTGTTGTTTTTAGACAGGATCTGTCGTTTTTAGACAGGATCTGTCCTTTTTAGTCAGGATCTGTCCTTTTTAGACAGGATCTGTCCTTTTTAATCAGATCTGTCCTTTTTAGTCAGATCTGTCCTTTTTAAACAGGATCTGTCCTTTTTAATCAGATCTGTCCTTTTTAAACAGGATCTGTCCTTTTTAATCAGGTCTCCTGAGTTGCATACCAGCTGCGCCACCGCAGTAGAGAGACCAGCTATGATGTATGGGTTGGAGACAGTAGAGAGACCAGCTATGATGTATGGATTGGAGACAGTAGAGAGACCAGCAATGTTACATGGGTTGGAGACAGTAGAGAGACCAGCTATGTTATATGGGTTGGAGACAGTAGAGAGACCAGCTATGTTATATGGGTTGGAGACAGTGATGCTGATGAAAAGACAGGCGGTGGTTCTGGAGTCAGTCAGTCGTTCTGTAATGCATGAAGGTGTCCATCCATTAAGAGCTTTAAAAGCAGGAACTGGATTTTAAAATCTGTTTTAAATGAGACAGGAAGCTCTTATAAATCTAGAACAGGGGTTCTGTGTTCTGTGTTTCCTGCATGGCGGTCCTCCGGCTGCAGTAATGTGAATGAGCTGATGAAATCTGATCATCAGACTCTACAGAGATGTAGGTGTGTGTCTCGTCTGCATAGCTGTGATCACTGACTCCACTGTTTTCTAGTCATGTGACCGAATGGAATCGTATATGAAGAGAATAACAGCGGATCTGATACGGAACCCTTTTAACAGGAGAAGTCTCAGATTTTTGTTTACATACCAGAGCTTCAGCCCAACCCAGTTCCAGAAAGCGTAGATTAGATGAAGCTCAACACTGTTGACAGATAGACACATTTCATCTCTTGACCTTTCTTTGAGCTGGATAAGATCTTATCAGTGTCCTTCAGAAATGTCTGTTAAAATTCTTCACAGCTTTGAAAACTGACTCTGAGTTTCCTAGTGATGAGCACCTTGTACACACCAGCACTTTCTTTAAAGAACAGATGCCGTGGTTTTCAGAAAAGTCCGTCACTTCTGTAACATGAAACCGGTGACCGTACAAGGTGAACGTGTATTTCATGGTTTTGTAAAAAAGGAGGAATGTTGTTGACTCTGAATTTCAACAGCAGAGAACTGATCATGATTCTAGCTCCTATAAAGATCATCTGCTGCTGTTCACGTCGGGTTCTCTGTTTTCTAACTGCAAACAGGAGGCTTGTGACTGAAGCTGATCATGAACGTTCTTGCTGTAAATAATACATTTCTAACCTTGAACAATCACAAACAGAAAAACGCAGCAAAAGAAAAGGAAAAGCAGCGAAGGTGAAAGAATGAAGTGAAGGTTCTGAGAAATGGAAACAGTAACAGACCAAGAGTCTTATGTTCAGCTGCCGAACTCTAAATCAAACTCCAGGGATCAGTTGATCAGGAGCTGCAGCTACATTTAAACATCAGTCTCTTTTAATGAGAACATCACTGATGTTGGTCTGAACGTGCTAGACTCAAAGTGAGAACCTTTAACCCTTAAAACACCAACATTTCCTAAATTCACAAAGTCTCTCTACTGTCTCCATCCCATTTAACATAGCTGTTCTTACTATTGGTTCCAACCCATATAACATAGCTGGTCTCACTTCTGTCTCCAATCCATATAACATAGCTGGTCTCTCCACTGTCTTCAACCCATATAACATAGCTGGTTTCTCTACTGTCTTCATCCCATATAATATAGCTGGTCTCTCTAATATCTCCAACCCATCCAACATAGCTGGTCTTACTATTGTTTCCAACCCATATAACATAGCTGGTCTCTCTACTGTCTCCAACCCATATAACAGCTGGTCTCACTATTTTCTCCAATCTTTTGTGTTGGATGTTTGTTGATGAAGTGGGTCACAGAGACAAAGAGAGAGAGACAGATTTCCACAGCACCGTCCACAGAAGACAGATTGTAGAGTTAGGATCTAAAGTAACAGAAGCAGGTTTAATCCCAGTCTGAGGTTAGTGGGACCAGTGTGTGAAACACTGCTGATATGAAATGCTGAAGCTAAAGGTCTGGGAATGATGTTACAGCAGGAAGTTACATGAAGCAAACCTGTTTCAGGAACTTACCTGGGACAGCCTGCTGTTTAGTGAAAGTGAAAGTGACTATTCAATGAGACACAACAAAATTCAAGCTCTGCACTGAACCCACACACCATGCAGTGGGGGGCAGCTATCAAAAGCACCCGGGGAGTGGTGATGGGGACAGTACCTTGCTCAAGGGTACCTCAGGGAAACCTTCTGGTCTGGGATTCGAACCCACAACCTTCTGATCTCAGGGCCAACTCCTTAAACACTGCCACCGCTGCCCCAATAAAAGAGACGGTCCCCATCCCTGCTCCCTGGGTGTTGGATATGTCTGCCCCCAGCTGGATGATGCGAAAAAGTGAATGTTTGTCATTGTAAACATTTAAACCACAACCAAATACATCTTCTGTATTAAACATACACACACCATCCAGCAGGGGGCAGACATATCCAGCACCTGGGGAGCAGTGATGGGAATGATACTTTGATCAAGGGAACCTCAGGGGAACAAACTGGTCCAATCTTCCGATCCTGGGATCAAAGCTGGACTGCTGGTTCCTACACAATAGAGCTTCAGGGGAGGGAGTAGATTAAACAAGAAACAAGATCATTTACCAAACTGAAGACATGGAGAAACACTGGTCCACTCCACCCACCCAGAGCAGCTTCACAGCAGGAAGGAACAAAGACTGTTTTTGATCTTCTGTTCTTCAAAAGTTTCATGTCTTTCTTAGAGTCCTAAAGAAGACATTGTTCTCAGTCTTTTAAAGCCACAACAGCGATGTCAGAACTTAACGTGGGTGGTGGTGGTCTACTGGTAGGGTACTTGCCTGCATATTTATGGATCAAGAGGTCCCAGGTTCAAATCCCACCTCCAACACTACCACCACTGGGTCCCTGAGCAAGACCCTTACCCCCGAGTTGTTCCAGGGGGACTGTCCCTGTAATTAGGACATGGAAGTCGCTCTGGATAAGAGCGTCTGCTAAATGCCGTAAAAGTAAAAGTAAAAGTAAAGTAACGTGACCCAACAAACCTAATGCTCACATGCTTGTGTAAAGGGTGAAGCCCACCTCACTTTACAATGACATTCACAGCCAGGACAGCAGCAAGTGGAGGAGGACAGCCTGGTCTACTGTATGAAAAAACCCAAGAAATAACGAGGACTATCCAACAACCATTGAAAACTAAAGACAAACACCGCTTTTAAAAACAGAGACGAGAATCTGTCTTCATTTTAAAGCAAACCAGCGTTAGACCTTCACATCGACTGAACTGAACAACTCAGAGCAGTACATCTCTACACAAACACATCCCAGAAACTAGTGGTCCACAGTGATTCTGAAGATGATGGAAATGTTAAAGGATGAATGAAGAGCTGCTTAGGAGAAGTAAATCCTCTCTGTGTTCCTTCAATAGGTGGGTCTTCAGATGATGCTTGGGATGACGAGAGGAAGCTCATTGAAAATATGAAAATATCTCACATGAAAATATGCTCCATGTTGGTCTTCTCTTCAAGACAAGCAGTGCTTGATGGTCTGAGGGGATGAGGAGAGACACGCTGTTTGATCAGTGTTGAAGTAAGAAGGTTCTAGTCCGTTCTTGGTCTTGAAGGTGAGTTTTCTGTCAAGATCCAGTAGTAGTGACAAAGTGTGTGAGAATTTAGGAAGGCTGGATTCTGGATCAGCTGAGGTTCTCTTGTTCCCTTCAGTGGAAGACAGTAGAGAGTTGCAGTGACCACTTTTGAGATTAACAGGTAACTACGAGCATTTCCACGGTTCATTCGTTTCTGAAAGACATTTGCTGTGATCACTAATCTGAGACTATTAATGAACATGGTTTTATTCCTGAGCAACAGGGGGCAATGATGGAAAGCACCCTGGGAGCAGTGACAGGGACAGTACCTTACTCAAGGGTACCTCAGGGTAACCTACTGGTCTGGGATTCAAACCCATTCTGATTCTGACCCCAAATAAACACCTAGAATATAAAGAAGTGCTAAAGGAGTTCCTGCTGTAGACGCTGTTCTCAGGCCTTCATCTCTAAAGTTTGACACCACACACTGATCAGATGAACCTCAGAATGATATAAAACCTGCTTCTGGAGCTTTAGATCCTCTCCATCTCACTTTACACTTTCTTAAAGAACTGTCTTTTGTACTTTGGAGCTCCAGCTGTGGAGATCAGCCTGGATCTCTCTCTTTTTCTCCGTTTCCCATTTCATCAACAACCATCCAACACAAAAAACACACAACAAGACTGTTCATGGCTGTTCTTCACTTTTATTGTAATTTGTTAATTCCAGAAAGATAATTATTCATCAGTATTGCTTAAATATTAAAATTTAATATTATTAGTTTCATTAGACTTTTCTCTGGAGTCTTCACCATCTTGGTGGGGTTTATTTTTTACCTGTCCAGATCACCTCGGCTCCCCTGTGGACGACCAGGCTTCCATCGTTGTTGAGGGTCAGGTAGTTGTCATTGCTCACACCGTTCTTGCAGGAGTTACTGGCCCATAAAGGTTGGCCACAGCTGGTGTACATGACCAGGTTTCCGTCTGTCTGCATGATCAGGCGAGTTACAGGTTTGTTCCAAGTGTCCGAAGCCCAGATTGGTTTCCAGCCATAAACCACAAAGTTCCCGTCATCCTAAACGAGTACCAATACACAGAAAAGGTCATTAGAAACACTGTGTCCCCTTCTGTCCACTTTATTAGAAACACTGCCTCCCCAGTGTGCCTGAGAAAAGTGTGGTGTCTTCAGCAGGGGTCGTACCTGGAAGATAGCTTTGTAGTTTCCATCGTTGGAGATCAGAGAGTCTCCCTTGTGCAGCTCCTGGTTGGTGAACAGCGAGTTGCGGCTCATTTTCCTGAAACATGATTATAACTTTTTTAATCATTCTCTTTAAGAAGAGGTGGAAGGTGAGGGTGGAGTGGAGGAAGCTGAAGGAGGAGGACTGCAACGTGGAATTCAGGCAGGAGTGAACACAGGCACTGGGAGGAGTTGACGAGCTACCGGATTGCTGGGGAACTACTGCAGAAGTGATAAAGCAGACGGATAGAAATATACTTAGTGTAACATCTGGAAGAAAGAAGGAGGAGAAGGAAACCTGGTGGTGGAACCAAGAAGTCCAGGAGTGTATACAGAAGAAGAGGGAGGTGAAGAAGAAGTGGGACAGTCAGAGAGATGAAGAAAGTAGACAGGAGCACAAGGAGATGAAGCGCAGGGTGAAGAAAGCAGTGGTGAAGATTGAAGATCAGGTGTTTGGTGAATTGTATGAGAGGTTGGACAGTAAAGTGGGAGAAAAGGACCTTCACTGATTGGCTAGACAGAGAGACAGATCTGGGAAAGATGTGCAGCAGGTCAGGGCGATTAAAGATAGAAATGGAAACATATTCACAGGTGATCAGAGCGTGTTGAGCAGATGGTAGTAGAAGCTGTGTGAAGCTGATGTGTCTGGAGAGCAGCAGGGCTGAATGAGATGAAGCTCCTGTCGTGGGTCATTTATAGTAGTGGCAACACACACACACACATACACACACAGTGGGCGGAGCTTTTTAGGCAAAACACTGTGTGCAGCAGTGTGAGGGGCGAACATGATCATGAGAGAGAACTTTAAAATTATTTTTAGTTAAAGGAATTTGTTCAGAAACAGAAGATTTATGAGAAAATATGAAGTTCTGGACGATGAAGAGTCATTATTATAGAATTACTGAGAAATATTCTGTGAATATGATCTAGAAGAAACATCATACTAACGATTATTCTGATAAATAATACAGATTATGTATCATTAAAAATAAATGAGTATTTGTTAAATATATGTTTCTGATCTGTGAGTGAACACACTGTAAAAACTCTCTGAGATTTTGTGGAAATCTCCTAAATGTAGTCAGTAATTCTGACCATGAGCTTCAGTTCTAATGGAAACCCTCCAGATCATCTGCTCATGGAGTGATTTTAATAATAACATACAAAACTCACCATTTTTAACAGAACAGCACATTTTTCCAAAAGAACAGGCTGTTTGAAGTTTCTCTTGCAGAATTTGTCATTTTTCATTCAGAATGTCATGATTTGATCGAGAACTTCATGTTCTAGCAGAGTTTGGAATTTGATTTTTGGCATTTGGAGCTTACCTTGCAGAAAATTCCTTAAACAAAAAGTGAAAAAAAAAAAAGTTTTTTCTCACAGACTTCTTCATACAAAATGTATCATTTCTAAACAGAGCTTCAGCTAAATAGACCTTCAGCTAAGCAGAACTACAGCTAAGCAGAACTTCAGCTAAACAGAACTTCAGCTAAACAGAACTTCAGCTAAGCAGACCTTCAGCTAAACAGAACTTCAGCTAAACAGACCTTCAGCTAAGCAGAACTTCAGCTAAGCAGAACTTCAGCTAAACAGACCTTCAGCTAAACAGAACTTCAGCTAAACAGAACTTCAGCTAAGCAGACCTTCAGCTAAACAGAACTTCAGCTAAACAGAACTTCAGCTAAGCAGAACTCTTTTTATGTAGAAACTGGGCAGGAACTGAAATTCTCTTTATGACGGGTGAGGTGTGATTTGCAGGGTGGCGGTGGTCTAGTGGTAGGGTACTTGCCTATGGACCTCTGGATCAAGAGGTCCCCGGTTCGAATCCCACCTCTAGCACTACCACCACTGGGTCCCTGAGCAAGACCCTTAACCCTGAGGTGCTCCAGGGGGCTGTCCCTGTAATTAGGACTTGTAAGTCGCTCTGGATAAGAGTGTCTGCTAAATGCCGTAAATGTAAATGTAAATTTGGGCACGGTAGAGGGTGCTCAGAGGTGTGCTTCATTGGGGCAGCTGTTTAAGCCCCGATGAGTCAGAACAGAGCGCATTCACTCGGCGTGGTTTTGATACTTTTGGTAACTTGGTTTAGAACTGCAGTCCTTGGATCTTGTTTTGGTGAACATGAGTAATAAAGTTATGTTCCTGACTCCTGGCTCTGCACTGACGTCCTTCCCGCACCCCGCCACCGTTACACTCTTACATTTGTTGTTAACTCTCCTACAGAATTTCACATTTGAAACCTCCTTGGCAGAATTTTTTACATAAAATTTTGCTTACATCAAAGTTCTTAACGACGTTTCTCTTACAGAATCTGTTCTCAGGGATTGTATTTTTTTTAACATTTTAAAAGAGAACCCAGACCAAACTGAACAGATTTTTTATGTAGAATTTGAAATGTCTCTAAACTCAACATTTAGGAAAATCTTCTTCGTAATATTTTGTGCAAAATAATGTAATTTTGTTTAAAGGTGGGATTGTCCGAGCTGAATGAAAGGCTGTGGTTTCAAATACATTCCAATACGAGAACCACTCAATATTATAACCAACCAAAACTGCAGCTTTTACTGACCCAGAAATACTGTTGATATGATCCTGGACTCAGGAAGTGTCCTTCAGAGGAGACAGCTTCTGCTTTTACTTTACACTCTCAGTATGGGTTGGAGACAGTAGAGAGACCAGCTGTGTTATATGGGTTGGAGACAGTAGAGAGACCAGCTGTGTTATATGGGTTGGAGACAGTAGAGAGACCAGCTGTGTTATATGGGTTGGAGACAGTAGAGAGACCAGCTATGTTATATGGGTTGGGGACAGTAGAGAGACCAGCTTTGTTATATGGGTTGGAAACAGTAGAGGATCCAGCTGTGTTATCTGGGTTGGAGACAGTAGAGAGACCAGCTGTGTTATATGGGTTGGAGAGAGTAGAGAGACCAGCTGTGTTATATGGGTTGGAAACAGTAGAGAGACCAGCCTTGTTATTTGGGTTGGAAACAGTAGAGGGTCCAGCTGTGTTATATGGGTTGGAGACAGTAGAGAGACCAGCTATATTATATGGGTTGGAGACAGTAGAGAGACCAGCTTTGTTATATGGGTTGGAAACAGTAGAGGGTCCAGCTGTGTTATATGGGTTGGAGACAGTAGAGAGACCAGCTGTGTTATATGGGTTGGAGACAGTAGAGGGTCCAGCTGTGTTATATGGGTTGGAGACAGTAGAGAGACCAGCTATATTATATGGGTTGGCGACAATAGAGAGACCAGCTGTGTCATCTGGGTTGGAAACAGTAGAGAGACCAGCCTTGTTATTTGGGTTGGAAACAGTAGAGAGACCAGCTGTGTTATATGGGTTGGAGACAGTAGAAAGACCAGCTATGTTATATGGGTTGGAGACAGTAGAGAGACCAGCTGTGTTATATGGGTTGGAGACAGTAGAGAGACCAGCTGTGTTATATGGGTTGGAAACAGTAGAGGGTCCAGCTATGTTATATGGGTTAGAGACAGTGACACTGATGAAAAGACAGGCGGTGGTTCTGGAGTCAGTCAGTCGTTCTGTAATGCATGAAGGTGTCCATCCATTAAGAGCTTTCAAAGCAGGAACTGGATTTTAAAATCAGTTCTAAATGAGACGGGAAGCTGGTGGAATGTATCTAGAACAGGGGTTCTGTGTTCTCTGTTTCCTGTTTGTCGGTTCTCTTGCTGCAGCGTTCTGAAGGATGTGGATTTAATGATGTAATAATAAAAGGTTCTCCAGTGAAATCTGATCATTAGACTCTACAGAGATGTAGGTGTGTGTGTCGTCTGCATAGCTGTGATCACTGACTCCATGTTTTCTTTGATCTTTTTATTAAAGTGAGATTAAAGAAGTGGAGTCTGGAGTTACAGCAGGGTTTCTAATTTCCTCTTTAGACTGTCGCCCTAAACTCCCACCTCCTTCAAAACTCCTGCTTCCTCTTGTGTTCTTCCTGATGATGAGGATTTCTGTTCTTCATCACAATCCAGGTCCTTCATGTCCTCATTTGATCTTGGTGCAGGGACCCAGTCTTTGAACAGGAAAAGTCAACTCACAACCGGTTCTAGAGGAAGTGGAGGTTGGATTAAGCAATTCACTGGTGACAGAAAGACATGTTTTAACTCTTTGACCTTGACATGAAATTCTTCACAGCTTTGAAAACTGACTCGGAGTTTCCTTGTGATGTGCACCATTTACACACCAACTCTTTCTTTATGTTTATCTGTTATCAGTGTTTAGCTTAATTTAACCTACGCTTTCTGTAGAACTGGGTGAGGGTTGCAGATCTGGTATGTGAACAAAGACCTGTTAAAAGACTGGGTGTCCCAACACCAAGACCAGCTGGTCTCTCTACTGTCTCCAAACCATATCACATAGCTGGTCTCTCTACTCTCTCCAAACCAAATCACATAGCTTGTCTCTCCACTGTCTCCCACCAATGTAACACAATATGATGGAAAATGAAAGAACGCTGTACAAGTATTAAGATCACTCTTCTAGTTAATAAGATTACTTTTGTAACTGTGAGACAAACACCTAGGTGAGGGACTTAGGTGGACCTTGGGGGACCAATACCTAGAGGACAGTTCAAGAGAACTGAGGTAGATTGAAGTGACCGACCTGACGTTATTAGCTAGAAAGGAAATACAAAATAAAATAATACAATTTTTAAAATAATAAAATATATATTATGTGATTGTATGATAATAAAAGACAGAGGAGATGATTTTAGAAGCATGGTTGATGGAGGCAGAGAATAGGGATAGAAAGCAACATTTTAAAGTAATGCCTAGAGGTTTTGGAAGTGGCAGGAGAAACCCAGAATGAGGCTGATCCTGGGTCCTCTGGTGACCACACCAGATCTGCCGCCGTACATTCCTGATCCTACATTGTTACACAAACCAGTTATTGTGGCCAACTCCACTAATCCTTTCTCTTCCCGTGTTTCCTCTTAGTGTCAGAGTCTGTACTCTGATTTGCCAACAGGTCAGTTCCTGTACCTGATCGAGACAGACCTGGATCCTCCTCCTCTTCCCCAAGGACAAGGGAAGCAGAGAGATGAAGACCCTCCAAAACCAACACCATTGACACCTTGTGACCGAGAACTGGCAGATGAAACATACAAGAACATGGAACAGCTGGCTTTCACCCCTTTATCAAGAGTGATATCATGGTCCATGGGCATGCCACCTGAGAAACACCCTCCTAAATGGTCTGAGGTTAGAAATGAGCTGAACAAATATGGAAACTATGGTTTGGCCAATAATACACCATAGAACAACCAAGGACGACTCGATCAGAACAAATCACATCAAGAAGAAAGAGACTGACGGGAGGAGGCAGGTGGTTCAGTGCATACAGGCATTTACACCAATTTACACGCTGTACAAGGCACTGTGATAACAGAATGCCAAAGTTAACACTCACTATTGAAGGGCACAAAGTGAAGTCTTTAGTTGACTCTGGTGCCACATATTCTGTGTGACGGTCTGGTTTATCTCTTTCTCCTGCCTTATGTGGGCGTACCGTTACGTCCATCAGAGCAGGGGAGTGTCTGCGGTTGAGCCATTTTTAGTACCTCTCAAGTGTGACCTAGGCCAGCGTGTCTTTAATCACCAATTTCTTGTTTCATCCATTTGTCCAGTTAATTTGTTTGGCCATGATTTGATGTTTTTTGGGATTGCACCTAAATTGCTCTGAAGGAGGGATGTTTGTAGATGTCCCAGACGGAGTGTGTTTTCAGTTGACTAAAGCTGGGTCTCAGTTTTGTCATGAGTGGTGGCTCATAAGCTCAGACACTTCCTGTGATCTTATCTCCTTGCTAGAGAGAGAGTAAAACCAGGGAACAGTGATTTTATGCATCAGAATATTTGCATTGTGCTGCTCATGTATCTATTGAGTCTGATTGGGAATAGATGGAGCAGTGGGAAAGCAGCACCCTCCACAGTGGTCCCCTTCCTCACTCTCTGTCTGCACAAGCAGCTGAACTTGTGGCTTTAACCAAAGCAAACTAGCTAAAGATCAAACTGTCGCCATTAACACTGATAGCAGGTATGCTATCAATAAATAAATACATTTTGGGGTTATTTGGAAACACAGGAAATTGTTGAAATTTTTGCGTCTTTTCTGAGGGACCTGGTGAGGTCCTACCGGGTGCCCTCTACCATCACTGAACCATCACAGTGGGGAGTTCCTCGCAGATTAAGCAGTGACAATGGGCCAGCATTTGTCAAGTCAAGTCAAGTCAAGTCAAGTAGGATTTTATTGTCATTTCAGCCATATACATAGTACACAGTGAAACGAAATAACGTTCCTCCAGGACCCTGGTGCTACACACAAGACACGACACAAGACACGACATAAGACAACACGGGGCAACAAGTGCAGACAAGACAGACAACAACAGACAGCACGACAGACAGTACATTCATCCGTGGAGGGCTGCAGTGTTGTGGAACAAAGCAGCCCAGGTATATCACAGTGTAGTAGTGTGGTGGAGCAGCGTTACTGAATTTAAAGTGCAGGAGTGCAACACGAGATAAATAAATAAATACAGGTGAAAAGTGGACTGGGTTTAAGAGTTCAAGATATTGGTGGTTTCAGAGTTCAACAGTCTGATGGCCAGGGGGAAGAAATTATTTCCCATCCTGGAAGTGGAGGCCCGTATGCTGCGGAACCTTTTCCCGGATGACAGGAGGGAGAAGAGAGTGTGGGACGGGTGTGAAGGATCATCCACAATGCTGGTTGCTTTGCGGATGCAGCAAGTGGTGTAAATGTCCTGTACAGAGGGCAGAGAGACCCCGATGATCTTCTCAGCTGTTCTCACTACTCGTTGTAGGGACTTGCGGTCTAAGACGTTGCAGTTCCCGTACCAGGCAGTAATGCAGCCGCTCAGGATGCTCTCAATGGTTCCTCTGTAGAAGATGGTGAGGATGGAAGGTGGGAGATGGGCTTTCCTCAGTCTGCGCAGAAAGTAGAGGCGCTGCTGGGCTTTCTTTGTGATGGAGCTGGTGTTGAGGGACCACGTGAGGTTGTCAGTGATGTGAACACCAAGAAACTCAGACAGGCAATCACAGAACTTAGTACACACCTAGAAATTGACCTGAGAAAACATTGTGCATCCCATCCCCAGAGTGCAGGGGCAGCAGAAAGAGAAAATGGCACGCTGAAACAGAAACTTGTAAGAGGCTGTGAGGAGACCGGCTTATCATGACCTGATGCATTGCAATTGGTCCTCAGATACATGAGGATGCGTAGACGGGCCAGAGCAAACTTGAGCCCATTTGCAGTTCTATTTGGCAAACCCATGATTCTAGGCCTGAGACCGCCCGGAGGTAAAGCGGCAGGGGCATGTTTAACAACGCACTGCGATGATGAAATGTAGCAATATTGTTGCCAGTTGTCTTCTATTCCTTGTTCTGTGAATCAGCTGGTTAGAGAGGCACTGCTGAAATCAGCCGAGGGCCTGCTGCATCATTTGAAACCCGGAGACTTGGTGCTGCTGCAGGAGTTCAGATGAAAACATTGGAAATCCAGGCGCTGGACAGGACCCTTCCAGGTGTTGCTGACAGCCCCAACTGCAGTGAAGGTGGCTGAGAGGGTACGTGGATACACACTTCACACTGTAGAAAGGTTATGGTGCAGTCTGCAGATCAGGTGAAGGGAAAGGGTGTTTCGGAGTCTCGGTGAGTGGGACGAGGGCGAGTGGGCATGTCCTCCACTCGTATCACAGTTCTGTCAAGAACAATAAAGAATCACACAACTCCTCTACCTGGTAGCTGAATGCAGAAAAGTAATACCCCAATCTCAATGCTCAGCTCCCATTAAATGGTCTGATTAAAATGGAACTGGAGTGGTCAGGGCTCCTACCTAGTTCCTGAGCAGATAGGAGAGTATTGCATGTGTAGCAGTCATCCCAGAGAAGGTACAGAACTAGGTTGGTCACAGTGTAAAACACAATGTATGTCACCTGGAGGAAAGCAGGCAGTTATCTGATAGACTCTAACTGTATGGTCAGAAACAGCCCAGGACATGAGCTTCATTTTACGTGTCCTTTTGCTCCAGGACTGGAAGAAAATGACATGTTCTTGTGGGTGTGCAGTACGAGGGCTTATTCATACATGCCAGAGTCACAAGGTGGCAAGGATGTTGCTATCCTGCAGTAGTGTTTCAGTATCTGTTTATGCAGGAAATCCATTTGAAAGAGTTTTAGCTGCTCAGCATAGGAGCAAGAGAAGAGCATTATAATGGGTTTCACCTTAGCTGATCGTTAATAATAAAGCTTGAATGAGAAATTAGGGTGTTACAGGGCTCTTAACAAGAAAGTAAGAAAGAATATAAAAAAAGTGAAAAAAAAAAAAAAAGTGAAAGTGACTACCCTTGTCATTGCGAGGTCACGGCACAGCACACATGAACCACAACGAAATTGGACCTCTGCATTTTACCGTACACCTCAAACCCGTGCAGCAGTGACAGCTATTGAAAAAGCATGAGGGCAGTGATGGGGCGTGCCTGCTCCAGGTGCCTCAGGGCAACTATTGGGAAGGGGTTTGAAGCCCTAAATCCTCAAGATATCAGCCTGCGCCTTTCACCGCTAAACCGCTGCCCCAGTGGCTCTTATTCAAATAAGAATACACAATGAGAATATAATAATAATAATAATAGTAATAATAGTAATAATAATAGTAAATAATACATACATTACTGCGATGGGCTAGCGACCTGTCCAGGGTGCGTCCCCCGTCCTCGCCCTGTGTGCTTCAGGTTGGACACCAGCACTCCCCCAACGACACATTTGGGACAGAGATAATGGATGGATGGATAATGCATAAATTATGAATAAATAAGAGAGGCCAGGACAGAGCTGGCCCTCTTGACCAGTTTATTGAGTTTCCCTCTGTCTCTCTCCACGATTCTTCCACACCAACAGACCACAGCATAAAAACCAGCCTACGCTACCACAGTGTGAAGGACCTCAGAAGATTCCTGTTCACCCCAGAGGACCTCAGAAGATTCCTGTTCACCCAATGGCTGGTATAATTGGTTGTACACGTTCACGGGGCCGTACTGGCATCTGTTTACAATGATGATACCCATCGCTGTAGTCTTCCTGTTTCTTTGCAGCTTGTCTTTTAAAGTGCATCACGACAATGGTCCAACGGATGATTCATCCTCACAGTTCATTACTGGATGATGCACTTTGAAAACTAAACTTCATGCGATAACTCAGATTCGTTTCCAGACCTGAAACAGACCAACTGGGGACCAAACAAGCAACTACGATATGATCAGGTCTGAAGAAGAAGACGAGGAAGAGTTGTGAAGAAGAGTTTTGTATTCTGCAGCTTAAATCTGTGAAATTGTTGCATAAAGAGGCTTTTAGCATTAACCTGCGTTGCATTATCCATCCATCCATTTTCTGCCGCTTGTCCTAAACAGGTTGGAGGTCGTGTCCAACCCAGCACACACAGGGCGGGGCGCACCTGGACGAGTCGCCAGCCCATCGCGAGGCGGGGCAGGGGCGGCACCTTGCTCAGGGTACCTCAGGGCAACCTATTGGGAAGGTTGAACCCGATCCTCCGATCATAGGGCCAACGCCCGAGCCACTAGGCCACCACTGCCCCTGCATTGCATTACATGAGTTCTTTTCATTTTCCATGTTTAAGGTGATTTCATGATCAAAAGGGGGGAATATGATTAAAGTCAGGATTAGGATTAAGGTTTTTGGTCAGGATTAGGATTAGGAAGAAGATTTTGGGTCAGGATTAGGATTAGGATGAATGTTTTGGGTCAAGATTAGGATGAATGCTTTGGTTTAGGGTCAGGGTTAAGATTAATTTTTTGGGTCAAGATTAGGATTAAGATGAATGTTTTGGGTTAAGATTAGGATTAGGATGAATGTTTTGGTTAAGGGTCAGGGTCAGGATGAATGTTTGAGGTCTGAGTTAGTTAATGTTTTGGGTCAGGGTCAGGGTTAGGATTAATGTTTTGGGTAAGGATTAGGATTAGGATGAATGCTTTGGGTCAGGGTTAAGATAGATGTTTTGGGTCATGATTAGGATTAGGATGAATGTTTCCGGTCAGAGTCAGGGTTAGGATTAATGTTTTGGGTTAGGATTAGGATTAGGATGAATGTTTTGGGACAGGGTCAGGGTTAGGATGAATGTTTTGGTCCTGGTCTGGATTAAGGTTAAGGTTTTGGTGTTTAATATGATGAAAGAAAGTAATATTTAAAAAGACACATCCACCTGGTATTCAGTGTGAATAATGTGCAGAGACAATATCTGAGCTAGTCTGACAAATTGAACTAACACACACACACACACACACACACACACACACCATGCGCACACACACACACACACACACACTGTAATCCTGAGTCTTTATATTAAAGCCATGTTGGCTATAAATTCTCAACCTGTAGAATTCACCAGGTGACTTACTCACCTTGATCCCCCCTGATGCTAAGACCTCTGTACATTCAATATAAAGGTCTAAATGAACACTGCTGTGTCTAATCTTGAGGGCGTTCATGAGGAAGCATCATTGTTGATGTTCAGGTGGAAACACTGCGGTTCAAATGATGTCAGCTGTCATTTATTTAATGCTGAAGGTCTAAAAATTTGAAGTAGCCTCAATATTTACAAGGCCACCGACAGCAGAAGTTGAACAGGACAGGACAGAACTGTTGTGTACAGAACCGTGTGACTTTGTGTGATGTTGTAATCAACCTCCCCATAACGTATATAAGCAACTATATTCACGAGAGAAGATCTGGACATGGGACACAAGTTCATTCTTCTATTCTGTCCAGATGCAGATTTTTTTTGTTTGTCAGTCAGAACAACGCAGAAGAACGCAGCAAAAGAAAAGGAAATGCAGCGAAGATAAGAATGAAGTGAAGGTTATGAGAAATGGAAACAGTCTTATTTTCAGCTGCTGAACTCTAAATCAAACTCCAGAGAACAGCTGATCAGTGGGAACAGTTGAGGGTGGTGGTGGTCTAGTGGTGGTACTTGCCTATGGACCAATGGCTCAAGAAGAGGTCCTGGGTTCGAATCCCACCTCTAGCACTACATCACTGGGTCCCTGAGCAAGACCCTTAACCTAGTGTTGTCTCCAGGGGACTGTCCCTGTAATCAGGACATGGAAGTCGCTCTGGATAAGAGCATCTGATAAATGCTGTAAATGTAAAAAAAATGTAATGATCAGGAGCTGATCTACATTTAAACGTCAGTTCCTTTCAATGAATGATGAACATAACTGATATTGGTCTGAACGTACTAGACTCAAAGTTAGAACCTTTAACCCCTAAAACTTCAAGTTCCTATTCCATAAGCCATGTGTTTTAAAGGCTTTAAAACAGACCTGTTTCCTTCACCAACTTCACTCCTCCACCTGTTCTCCAGATCCTGGTCCATCTGTTCTGTAAAGAAAGCTGGTGTGTAAATGGTGCTCATCAACTCAGAGTCAGTTTTCCTAGCTGTGAAGAATTTTAACAGACATTTCTGAATAACACTGCATCATATAAACTCAATGGGCCAGTGGATGTGAGGCTAGTGTATCTTCTATTGCCCACTGACCTGTTTTTATCAGTCTAGTTCTGGATTCCAGCGGCGGAGGTCCCACTTACTCCATGCCAAGCCCCTCTTCTCTGCACTTGGAGGTTATCCTGAGATGATCAGTCCTTGGTCCTGGATGTCTACAAGTGCGACCAACTGTTGGATCTAGCTGATGAGGTTGGCTCATTAAATCATGTGAAAATGGATCAAGAACAAGTCAGATGCTAATACTGAAGCTGCATTATTGATCAGCTAGGTAGACCAGTTATATTTGCTCTTCTCTTGCTCTATGCTGAGCAACTAGCTCTTAATGATTTCTTATATGACAGTCCTGAAACACTACTGCAGGATAGCAACATCCTTGCCACCTTGTGACCGGCATGTATGAATAAGCCCTCGTAGCGCACACCCACATGAACATGCCGTTGGGGTCCATCTAAAATGAAGCTCATGAAACATGTTGATGTCATCTAGTTGAGTCATAAATCACGGCACGGTGAAGTGACCTGCATGACGGTTAATATCTTAATCATAGTCATTGTGGTTAAAATGTACCATACCACGTTCTACAGACCGCGTTGAGTTAGTTCTGGTAGTTATTCACTTTATTCCAACTTTATTTTATAGGTTTTTAGGTTATTTTATAGGTTTTTTATAGGTATTCAAGGGAGAGGATTGATTACATCAAGGATCAGTGCTGAGCCTTTTCTTGTTTGCAATAGCAATGGACAGGTTGATGGACAAGTTCTTATAGGAGTCTCCGTGGACGATGATGTTTGCTGATGATATTGTGAGTTGCAGTGAGTGAGAAGCAGCAGAGAAGGCCTCAGAGATGAAAGAGATAGATAGTAAGCCATCTTGTTAATTAGCAGTTAGATGTGGCGAGTGAGGAGAATTGAGAAGAAGTGCAGGAAGGTTGGAATGGGTGGAGAAAAGAAAAGGTGAAAGTGCATTAACCATCATTGAGGTCAATGCAGCAGTGGCGACACAGTAAAATTGGACCTCTGCATTTATCCCATGCGCACTCAAACACTGTGCAGCGGTGGGCAGCTATTGAAAGCACCCAGGGAGTAGTGATGGGGACGGCACCTTGCTCAAGGGTACCTCAGGGCAATCTATTGGGAAGGGGTTAGAACCCCAGATCATCAAATCGTAATAACGCCGAACCACTAGGCCACGCTTGCCTGCCGAGTCTCTTGGAACAAAATCAGAAACAGTTGTGTTGGTTGGACATCCGAGAAGAGATGAGGATTATATTGGAAGGAGGATGTTGAAGATGGAGCTGCCACGAAAGAGGAGAAGAGGAAGACCAAAGAGGAGCTTTATGGACGGGGTGAGAGAGGACATGCAAGTGCTCGCTTTGAAGAAGATACAGAGGACTGAAAGTAGATGGTTTGGTGCTGTAGCGACCCATAAACAGGAGCAGCTGAAAGAAGAAAAAGAAAAGGACTTCTGCATCACACAGCACAGCAACATGACAGCTCAGTGTGTCCCCGTCCATCACTCTGTGTGAGCTGAGATGGACTCCAGCACCCTCCCGCGACCCTAATTAGGACAAGCGGCCGAAGAAATAAACTGGCTGTGGCTAGTCCATCCTTGGCAGCACAGCCAGAGAACCGACACACAGGAAACACAGAGGATGCAGAACCCCTGTTCTAGATTCATTCCACCACCTTCCTGTCTCATTTAGAACAGATTTTAAAATCCAGTTCCTGGTTTTAATGTGTGTCGTGAGTCCTGGAGAAAGAGACCCTACAGACTGATATTTCTTCTTTTTGTCCTCTTCAGAGAGTCTCAGAACAGGCTTCATGTCCAAAAGTGATCTGGATTCAGCAGCATGTCCGTGTCTGCCTTTTGGTCTCTCTTGTTCTCCCTCTCTGTCTCTCTGTTTCTCTGTCTCTGGAGGAAGAGGGAGAATGAAACTGTGCTGGACACCCCTGAACTAGAGCCCCCTCGTGTCCCAGTGTCCATGTACTATTTCCTGATGTCCCATTGCTTTCCAAAGATTTGTCCACAAACGTGTAAAATGCTGCAACATCATCAGACAGGGGTTCCACAAACATACTCAAAATCATACTCCATAACAGTCACTTCCATATTTGCTGGTGAAGCAACAAAAAATTTCTCCCTGAGAAGCGTTCTAAACTCAGAGAGCAGAAGCTGCTTTTATTCTACAAGAACAGAATAGTTGATCATTGGCATTAATTGAGTGAATGTGTGGGAGAAGATCAGGACCTAAGCCCATCAGCAGCACTAAAAGGACCTGGTGAAGTTCCACCCTCCCTCCCACAGGGTGTTTTTAGTGATTTTAGATTTGAGAATTTCCTGATTTCTCTTGTTTTTATATTCATTAAATGGAACCTTGAGTTCTCTGGATCTGATTTGACTATATTTATAAACAGATTGCACATTCATATTTCAAACAGTGACCCACCACGAGCAAGGTGTTCTCCTCAAAGCTCCGCCCTGAGCTTAGGTGAGTGTGTGTCCTGCTGCATGTAAATGATCTGCTGTAGGGCTTCTGATCACTTGTATACTAGGCTGCTGCAGAAGCTCTGAAACTTCTCACAGCCTCTTCACCCAAATTAAAGTAAGATTCTCCACATCATTGACTTTTATTACTGGAAAATTTTACATGTGTTTTGCAAGCCCAGTGTTATGTGTGTGTGTATGCATATGCGTGTGTGTGTGTGTGTGTGTGTGTGTGTGTGTGTGTAAAGTGCGTGTGTGTGTGTGTGTGTGTGGCTGTATGCAAACTCAAGTGTAAATCACAGGGCAGGTTTGGGTTGAGTTTATCTTTATGAGTTTGAGTGGAGCTTCTTCTTTTTTTCGCTGCTCCCGTCAGTGTCAGTCACATGAATTATCCATCTCCATATCTCATGTTCTCTGTGTCCTCTTTCATACCAACTGCCTGCATGTCCTCTCTCTGTCTCACTTCTCTCACTTTGTCTCCAAACCATCTAACTTGAGCTGTCGATCTAATGAACTTGTCCCAAGATGTCAGTACTGGGGTGACGTTGCTGCTTCACCCCTGGTTGATGAGACAATTAGTGGGAGGTTGAGCAGTTCTTTAAGGTGAGTCGTTGTACAGTCAAGTTCCTTATTTGGGAGAGTGACTCAAATAGTTCTGCACAAAGTTATCTGCAAGAGAGTCTAGTATGGTGATTCAGTCTCATGGAGTGCTGATTCAGTCAGGTCACTGCTTCACTCCAGAAAAACACTGAAATGTAGAAATGTAGTAACAAAACCTTGTTTCTCCATCATCTTACCAAATTATCTCACATCAGCGAAGAATATTTCCAAAGATCTCCATGAAAAGTATACAGTCTGTGATAAAACTGAAGGACAGTGTCTGTTTGATCGGTAATCTCCTTGTGTTCTCAGTGTCTTTACACCAAACACACACTGGATTCATTCATGAGCAAATCAGAAACATGCAGGACTATTGTATTACGGAAAACAAGATCATTCAGTTCACACATGATGACTCAGCGTGCTCTTTCAGCTTCAGTAAATATCATCAGAGTGTTTTTGTGCTCTGAGACGATGTGGAGCCTGAACTACAGCAGATCTAATTCATTATTTCACTTTTTACAGACAATCACTGGTTTAATATCTTTTCTTCTTCACCACAGCTTCATCACCCAAACCATCAAAGCTCAAAATGGCCACAACAATCACTGAAATTGACATCTCAACCAATGAGAAAGAAGAAGAAAAGTTAAATGCTGAAGGTTTCCAAATGGTTCCAGGAAACCTCAACTGTGGTTCATATGGGCCCAACGTTTTCCTCTGGTACAAAAGGGAAGAGGGAGCAGCAGCTGTCACCAGAATCCAGTTTTCATTCATGGAAGAGATGAGGTCTGGTCTCATGGCCTCTGGGTTCACAGAGGTCTACAAAAAAATTAACCCAGGAAACAGTGGTAGTGTCATAAATCTGTGGTACATTCAGGGCACCACCCAGTATGATTTCCCCATCACGGATCTGAAGATGACCACCTGTTTGGAGGATCAGGTTGGTTTGGTCAGAGATGGATGGGAGCGTCTGGGCTGTGATTTGAAACGGGGAACTCATGGAGATTGGGTTTACATCTGGGTGAAAAGAGAAGAGAAAATCTTCATCTCCAACATTACAGCTTCCATCAACTTCTCTGAAGATGTGGCTCTCCTTAAGGATGGATATTTCAGAATGGATGAAGATACCAACCATGGAGCAGACCCTCATGGTTCTGCAGTGTTTCTCTGGATCCGGCACTCAAAGACAGGGCCGGGCATCACTGCAATACAGGTTCCTGAAGACAATATGAAACCTAAAGGCTTCAAAAGGTTGAATGTAAACCTCAATAATGGGACCAATGGACCTCCTGTGTATCTGTGGTACATGGAGGATCCATCTCCCAACATCCATTTCTTCACACTGTTGGTTGGTGCAAGAGCTCAGACAGCCTATGAAGATCACGGCATTCGAGTTGAGTCACACAGCGTTAATAATGGAACCAATGGTGTTCCTCTTTATGTCTCTTATTGGTAGATGTCCCAGCATCTGCCTCAGTGTGACCCTCTTGTCCTTCAGTAATCACGTCTCACTGAGAAGCCTTCAGAGAATCATTATTTCAGTCTAAACAGTAAAGATCGAGACTATAATCATGTTTAATGGTGATGGGATGTGATCAGATGATCTAAAGTTTATGTATCCTGAAGCATTTGTCTTCTTCTGTCCTTTCTGTCTCTGAATAAAGCATCATAAAAGACAGCCTGTATCTCCTGTATCCTGCAATGATGGGCAGTTGGGGATGCTCTAGATCTGGGTGGGCAACTCTGGACCTGGAGGGCTGGTGTCCTCCACAGTTTGGTAGTTACCTTCTCAAACACACTCACTAAACTTGACAATTGTCAGGTGAGCTGTCCTAGGTGTGTTTAAGCAGGGAATTCACTAAACTCTGCAGGACACTGGCCCTCCAGGACCGAAGTTGCTCACCCCTGCTCTAGAAGGTCATAATTCCTCATACAGTAAGTCCTACAGTAACCAGAGAAAAAATTTTTAAAAGATGTGAATCTGAGCCATCTATTATAAAAAGAAATACCATTTTTAATTAATGGAGATTAATCAGATCCTCAACAAAAAATCCACCACATACAGCACTGGTGAAAGTGAAAGTGACTACCAGTCAGTGTGAACACCCAGCACACAGTGAACCAGAGCAGAACCCTTCCTGTGCAGTTAAAACATGGGGTTCTGTGATGATCTCCTTTAAGGACCTCAGGATTGGAAGGTTGTGGGTTTGAATCCCCAATCAGTAGGTTATTCAGAGTTACCCTTGATCAAGGTACCATCACCATCACTGCTCCTCGCATGTTGGGTGGTGATGGTCTAGTGGTAGGGTACTTGCCTATGGACCAAGAGGTCCCAGGTTCAAATCCCACCTCTAGCACTATCACCACTGGGTCCCTGAGCTGGGTCGCTTAACCCTGAGTGTCTCCAGGTAATTAGGACATGGAAGTCACTCTGGATAATAGCGTCTGATAAATGCCGTAAATGTAAATGTAAATGCTGCATGGTGTGTGAAAATGAATGTTTGGCATTGTGAACACAGAGAACCACAACCAAATACATCCTTTGTATTTCATTCACACACACACACCCTCCAACCCAGGGAGCAATGATGGCGACAGTACCATGATCAAGGGGACCTCAGGACAAACTGGTCTGAACTTCCGATCCTGGGACCTAAAAACACGATACATATCTTTATACAATATACAGCATTTCAGAGCAATTTGAGGCAATATAGAGTTTTACAGACCGTTGTAGATCAATCTGAAGTATTATAAAATGTTATATAGCAATATAGAGTATAAAAGACCATTACAGAGCAATATACAGAACCATAAACAGTTTTACAGCAATATCTCAAGTCTCAAGTAGGATTTTATTGTCATTTCAGCCATATGTGAACAGTGAAACGTAATAACATTCCTCCAGGACCCTGGTGCTACACACAAGACACAAGACAACAGAAGACACAACATAAAACACAAGAAAAGGCAACAAGTGCAGACAAGACAGACAACAACAGACAGCACAACAGACAGTACATTCATGTGTAAGAGGGCCGCAGTGTTCTAGAACAAAGCAGCCCAGGTTGATTGCAGTGTAACAGTGTGACGGAGCAGCGTTATCATTAAAGTGCAGAGTGCAATTTTTTATTATTTTTTTTAACAAGAGATAAATAAATAGATGATGATAATGATAATGGTGGACTGGGTAGACATTAGCGGTTTAAGAGTTCAAGAGACTGATGGCCAGGGGGAAGAAACTATTTCCCATCCTGGAAGTGGAGGCTCGTATGCTGTGGAACCTTTTCCCGGATGGCAGGAGGGAGAAGAGAGTGTGGGATGGGTGGGAGGGTTCATCCACAATGCTGGTTGCTTTGTGGATGCAGCGAGTGGTGAAAATGTCCTGTACAGAGGGCAGAGAGACCCCGATGATCTTCTCATCTGTTATCACTACCCGTTGTGGGGACTTGCGGTCTGAGACATTGCAGTTCCGGTACCAGGCAGTAATGCAGCCGCTCAGGATGCTCTCGATGGTTCCTCTGTAAAAGATGGTGAGGATGGAAGGTGGGAGATGGGCTTTCCTCAGTCTGCGCAGGAAGCAGAGACGCTGCTGGGCTTTCTTTCTGATGGAGTTGGTGTTGAAGGTCCACGTGAGGTTGTCTGTTAAGTGAACACCAAGAAACTTGGTGCTCTGGACCATCTCCACAGGTGAGGTGTTGATATTCAGTGGAGTGTGGTCCCGACGTGATCTCCTGAAGTCAACAACCATCTCTTTAGTCTTGTCGACGTTCAGAGACAGGTTGTTGGTTCTGCACCAGTCCGTCAGCTCTTGTATCTCCTCTCTGTAAGCTGCCTCGTCTCCACCGCTGATCAGACCCACCACAGTTGTATCATCAGCGAATTTGATGATGTGGTTCGAGCTGTGCATGGCTGCACAGTCGTGGGTCATCAGTGTGAACAGCAGTGGGCTGAGCACACAGCCCTGAGGGGCTCCTGTGCTCAGTGTGATGGCGTTGGAGGTGCTGCTACTGACCCTGACTGACTGGGATCTCCCAGACAGGAAGTCCAGGATCCAGTTATAGAGGGAGGTGTTCAGGCCCAGCAGCCTCAGCTTCTCACTCAGGTGCTGAGGGATGATGGTGTTGAATGCTGAACTGTAGTCGAAGAACAGCATTCTGACATAACTGTCCTTTCTGTCCAGATGAGAAAGGGCCAGATGGAGGGTGGTGGACATTGCATCGTCTGTTGAGCGGTTGGGACGATACACAAACTGCAGGAGGTCCAGTGAGGAGGGGATCTGAGACTTGATGTGCCTCATGACCAGCCTCTCGAAGCATTTCATGATGATGGGTGTGAGAGCGACGGGACGATAGTCGTTGAGGCAGGAGGTAGATGGTTTCTTTGGCACTGGAATGATGCTGGTGGTCTTGAAGCACCTTGGAACAACAGTGGTGCTTACAGAGATGTTGAAGATGTCGGTGAGAACATCTGCCAGCTGTTCTGCGCATCCTCTGAGCACGCGACCTTGAATATTGTCTGGACCGGCAGCTTTCCATGGGTTGACTCTGAGAAGAGATCTTCTCACCTCGGCTGTGGTCAGACAGAGAATCTGGTCATTCAGAGGAGGGGTGGTCTTCCTCATTCTCGTGTTGTTCACTGCATCAAACCGTGCGTAGAAGCGGTTCAACACATCTGGGAGGGAGGGGTCACCGTCACAGGCAGGTGGAGATGTCCTGTAGTTGGTGAGGGCCTGGATGCCCTGCCACATGCGCCGCTTGTCACCAGTGTTTTTGAAGTGGCCGTGGATTCTCTGTGCGTGAGCTCACTTCGCTGCTCTGATGGCCCGAGACAGGTTCGCCCTTGCTGTTCTTAGGGCGGCCTCGTCACCTGACTTGAAGGCCTTGTCCCGTGTTCTCAGGAGTCTGTGCAGCTCCGCAGTCATCCATGGCTTCTGGTTGGGTCGTGTGATGATGAACTTGGAGACAGTAACATCCTCAATGCACTTGCTGATGTAGCCGGTCACTGAAGCTGTGTACTCCTCCAGGTTGATGGAGTCACCGTAGGTTGCAGCCTCCCTAAACACGTCCCAGTCGGTGCGTTCAAAGCAGTCCTGAACAGCAGAGATGCTCCTGTGGGCCAGGTCTTCACCTGCTTCAGGGTGGGCCTCACACGCCTGATGATGGGTCTGTACGCTGGATCAGCAGAACAGAGATGTGGTCTGAGTGTCCGAGGTGGGGACGGGGCTCCACTCTGTACGCACCGGCCATGTTTGTGTAAACACAGTCCAGCGTGTTTCCCCCTCGTTACAAAATCCACATGTCCACTGATTTGAGATTTGCATGATTGAAATCTCCGGCAACAATAAACAGTCCGTCCGGGTGGAAGTTTTGGAGCCCGCTGATAACTCCATAAAGTTCATCCAGCGCGCTGTTAGCATTAGCACTGTTAGCATTAGCACTGTTAGCATTAGCGCTGTTAGCATTAGCACTGTTAGCATTAGCTCTGTTAGCATTAGCTCTAGGATAGCCGGTCGGCTAGCGTTAGCCTTTAGCTGAGCCCGGACCCCAGCACGCTTCAGCGTTTCTGTCTCCTCTCACACCGCTTCTGATGTCCTCTCAGTCGGCCAGGTACAGCAGGCGATCTCGGGGACTGAAGGCCTGGTCTTCTCAGCACGCCGAGCTCCCGTAGCGTCGTTTGGAGAGTCGCTGGAAGACTGAATCCTGGCTGATTCCTGAGCTCCAGCAGTGTTTGACGGTTATATTTAAGAGCACAGATCACAGATGTGATGCTCATGTGCAAGTCTACTGATGAAAAGTAGTCGGATGAAAGACTTTTTAACAGACTTTAGCACCAAAGTTTGGACCCCAGAGCGGCCGCTGCGTGTTACCGTGCCACCATCTTGGAAAGGTTGGAATATAGAGTATTATATACCATTATAGAAAGAGAGAGAGTATAACAGACAGTTAACAAACAATATAGAGTAATATAGTGTATTACAGACCATTATTGAGAAATATAGAGCATTAAAGAGCTTTATAGATTGTTAGAGAGAACCATAGATCATTAGAGAGTAGTGCGGAGTACTATGGTGCTTAACAGAGTGTTATATATTGTTTGTGGGCATCATAGAAGATTATAGGGTGTAACGGAGCATACAGCATTGAGAGTATTGTAGAGCATTATAGAGCAGTGAAGAGCAGTATAGAGAAAGAGAGAGTTTGATAGTTTATTGTAGAGCATTACAAAGTAATGGAGTGTTCTAGAGTAGTTTAAAGTGTTACAGAGTAGAGTAGAATGTTAAAGAGCAATGTAGAGGTTTATGCAGTAGATTAGAGTGTAATAGAGCAGTGTAGACTTATAGTATAGTCTTATAGAGTGGTGTAAAATGTTATAGAGTAGTCTACACTTTACACTACTCTATAACACTCTGCACCACTCTATAACACTTTACACTACTCTATAATGCTCTACACCACTCTATAATGCTCTACACTACTCTGTGACAGCCTACACTACTCTATTACACTCTACACCACTCTATAACACTCTACACTACTGTATGTGTGTCTACAACCCTACTGTGGTCAAGTGTGTGTGTGTGTGTGTGTGTGCTGTGTGTGTGTGTGCTGACACACACACACACACACACACACACACACACACACACAGCGGTCTGACTCCCCCTAGTACCCTGGCGGGTACGGGCTCTTACACTTGGGACTTGTTGTGGAGGGTCATGGTGGATCCGTCCGGACCGAGACACGCGTGTGTGTGTGTGCGTGTGCGTGTGCGTGTGCGTGTGCGTGTGTGTGTGTGTGTGTGTGTGTGTGTGTGTGTGCATGTGTGTGTGCTGGCATGTGTAAACCTGTCTCTGTGAACTCCATTGTGCTTTGACTGAGGGCTCAGTTTCAACAAGTGCACATAATTACTCGATAACAAGCGTAATTACTCAGTAACGAGTGTATATACTCTGTAACGAGTGTAATTACTCAGTAACGAGTGTAATTACTCGGTAATGAGTGTAAATACTCTGTAACAAGTGTAATTACTCGGTAAGGAGTGTAATTACTCGGTAAGGAGTGTAATTACTCTGTAACGAGTGTAATTGCTCTGTAACGAGTGTAATTACTCTGTAATAAGTGTAATTAATCTGTAACGAGTGTAATTACTCACTAATGCGTGTGACCAGGCCACTAATGTGAATGAACCTGAATGAATGTAATGTATTACAGTTTTCTTTTATATATTGATAAAAATGTGATTTGACCTATTAGTATAATGCACTGTGTTCTCCAACGTCTGTAGGTAATCTTTCCAGAAGAGAAAAAGAGCATCCTGCTGGATCTCAGTGGCCAGGCTTCTTCAAAACTCAAACACTGCTGGGAGTCCACCAGGTGAACTTCTTCTCTGTTCAGATCCCCCCTGATGCTAAGACCTCAATACAAAGGTCCAAACGAACACTGCTGAGTGTCTAATCTTGAGGGCGTTCATGAGGAAACATGGGTGTTTTCAGGTGTTCAGGTGGAAACACTGCCAGGTTCCTCACGGCCAGATGTCAACTGTCATTTATTTATGCTGAAGGTGTAATATGCGGAAAAAATTTTTTTTATATATCTTTTTTTATATATTTTTTATATATCCGAGGAGCCTCTGATATTTCCAAACACAACATCAGGAGTTGTACAGTACAGGACAGAACTGTTATTCCATTTTTTATCTAATTCTTTATATTTCAATCAATGTTGTTGTTTTAATAAATGTTCTGCTAAATTCTAAAAATATCAGCTATTTTTATTTCATCACACCTAAAAGAGAACCTGGAAAAGAAGCTCTCCTCAGGACGGCTGTTTAGAGGGATCCAGCAGTTTGAGTAAAGTAAGATAAGTGTCAGGGTTATGACATCAGAGTGAAATGAACAGAAAGACAGAGGTCACCATTTCTGACAGCCCTATCAGATGACGGGACCTCTATCAGATGGTGGGACCCCATGAGATGACGGGACTCCAGTCAGATGACGGGAGTCCACCATAACTCCATGAAGAAACGTGATGGAAGGATGAAATGATTCTGGGTGACACTTTGTGTCTAGGTGTTTTATAACCCAACCCTCCCATAACGTATACAAAACAACACCAAGATCACGAGAGCAGATCTGGACATGGGACACAACACGTTCATTCTTCTGTTCTTGATTTTGAAGGGAGTCTTCATAGATCCAGATGTTTGGAATTACCTCAGAGTTGGAAGATGTGTTGTGAATCAGGCCACAGATGAAGGTCACTTCTTTCTCTATGATCGTGGTAGAGGTAACGCAAAGCATCAGGAAGATGAGAAAAACATGAACTAATGGCCACAGAGTTGGTGACTTGTGCTGTCTTTTGAACCAGAGAAACCACCGTTAAGTGCAGAATTCTGTTCCTATGACCAAGGAACCAAAAGGAGGACTGGGACTTTGGGGTACCCTTCGCCGCCGCCCGCAACCCTGGATGTGGCTGCGACGGGGCGAATGTTGGCTCTAGAATGAGCCATTTGAGTTTACGAGAGCTTAATCACTCCACGCCAGCTTTACACAAGCCTCCTGTTTGCAGTTATAAAACAAAGCATCCGATGTGAACAACAGCAGCCTGTGTGTTTTACAGGAACTAGAATCAAATTCAGTTTCCTGCTGTTGAAATTCAGAGTCAACAACATTCCTCCTTTTTCACAAAACCACAGAATACACGTTTACCTTGTACAGTCACCGCTTTCACATCACAGAAGTAAAATGCCATGATTAAATATTAAAATCAACAGAGCGTAGCTTAATTCTAATGACTGTTTCTGTGGAACTGGGTGTGGATTCAAGCTCTGGTGTGTAAACAGAGACTTTTCCTGTCAAAAGAGTGACCGTCCCTGGACCAAGATCAAAAGAGGACATAAAGGACCTGGACTGTGATGACGAACAGAAATCCTAATCGTCAGTAAGAACACAAGAGGAAGCAGGATTTCTGAAAGAGGTGGGAGTTTAGGGCGACAGTCTAAAGAGGAAATTAGAAACCCTGCTGTAACTCCAGACTCCACTTCTTTAATCACACTTTAGTGAAATGAGGTGAAAGTGACTATTCTTGTCATTGCGTGGTCACAGCACAGCACACAGTGTGAAAGTGCCCAGGGAGCAGTGATGGGGACAGTACCTTGCTCAAGGGTACCTCAGAGCAACCTAATGGTAAGGGATTTGAACCACTAGGTCACCGCTGCCCCACTAAACATGTGATGCATTGGCCAGGAATTGAACTCGAGCCTCCAGCTTGGCAGGCTTGGAATTCTACCACTGAACCGAAATCCTCATCATCAGTAAGAACACAAGAGGAAGCAGGAGTTCTGAAGGAGGTGGGAGTTTAAGGCGACAGTCTAAAGAGGAAATTAGAAACCCTGCTGTAACTCCAGACTCCACTTCTTTAATCACACTTTAATAAAAAGATCAAAGAAAACATGGAGTCAGTGATCACAGCTATGCAGACAACACACACATCTACTTCTCTGCAGAGTCTGATGATCAGATTTCACTGGAGAAACTTTTATTATTACATCATTAAATCCACATTGTAACCCTAACCCTGCTCTCTCTACTGTCTCAAACCCAAATAACATAGCTGGTCATCGTTCATGGAGACTCCTGTATAACCTTGTCCGTTAATCTTTCCATTACTATTGCAAGCGAGAAATGGCTCAGTGCTGATGCTTGATGTAATCAAACCTCTACCCTGAATGGATCCATCCCTCCCACTGCAGATCTCACCACTGTCACACTGTCATCATACATACCCTGAATTACTCTCACAAACTTCTCTGTAACACCCGACTTCCTCAAACAAATCTCCTCTCTAGACACTCTTTCATCTGCTTTCTCCAAGTCCACAAACTCACAATGCAACTCCTTCTGACCTTCTCCATACTTCTCCATCAACACCCTCAGAGCAAACATTCTATCTGTAGAGCTCTTTCTCAGCATGAAACCATACTGCTGTTCACTGATCATCACCTCTTTTCTTAACCTGCTTCCACGACTCTTTCCAGTACCTCATGCTGTGGCTGATCAACTTGATCCTCTATAGTCACTATAGCTCTGTGCATCACCCTTATTCTTGAACACTTCCATGCTTCCACCTGTCCAACTGTTATCGTATACACCTGAATTCTTTAAAGTCCTGCTTTCTGTTACTTTCTTTTAATAGTGATTATGAGAATTTCTGCTTTTCATCCCAGTCCAGTTCCTTCTTGCACTCTTTTATACTTCTTGCTTGGACACCGAGTATTTCACAGTAAAAGTTCTTCGTTTTTATTCACACACTAGAACGTGAATCCACACCCAGTTCCACAGAAAGTGAAGCTTGAATTAATGAACACAATGTTGACAGGTAGACAGATTTGAACACTTTCACATGAGCTGTTATCTTCCTAGAGGCCATGCCGTTATCCAGAAATGCCCGTTACTTATCTGATGTGAAAGCCGTGATGCTACAAGGTAAATGTGTTTTTTATGGTTTTCTAAAAAGGTGGAATGTTGTTGATTCTGAATTTAAACTGCAGAAAAATCAATTAGATTCTAGTTCCTATAAAGCACATCGGCCGCTGTTGTTCACATCAGAAACTTTATTTAGTAACAACATGCTGTAAATAAAACATTTCTAACCTTGATCAATTACAAACAGAAAAACGCAGCAAAAGAAAAGGAAATGCAGCGAAGATGAAAGAATGAAGTGAAGGTTATGATAAATGGAAACAGTCTTGTTTTCAGCTGCTGAACTCTAAATCAAACTCCAGATAAGAGTTGATCGGGAGCAGCATCTACATTTAAACATCAATCTGTCAAAAGAAAGTGTTGATGTGTAAATGGTGCACATCAACTGGAAACTGAGTCAGTTTTCATAGCCGTGAAGAATTTTAACAGAAATTTCGGAATGACACGGCATCATATCAAGCTCAATGAACCGAGTCACTAAGGATGCACAAGCCAGTGTATTTCTTCACGCCGGTCCCAAACCCAGATAAATGGGGAGGGTTAAGTCAGGAAGGGCATCCAGTGTAAAACGTTTGCCAAATCAATACGCGGACAATAAGACTTCCATACCAGACTGATCATTAACAAAGACCACCAAGATCACTTTGCTAAAGGATAGAAATGTCTGTAGTTGATACTTATTTGAAGAAGAGGGAGGAGCACAGGGTGACGTATAAGAGTGGAGGAAGATGCTCACAGGTGGATTATATCCTTTGCAGGAGGGTTAGTCTGAAGGAGATTGGAGACTGTAAAGTAGTGATAGGGGAGAGTGTAGCTAAACAGCATAGGATGGTGGCCTGTAGGATGACCTTGGAGGTCAAGAGGAGGACAGAAGACTTCAGAGAATCATTATTTCAGTCTAAACAGTAAAGATCGAGATTATAATCATGTTTAATGGTGATGGGATGTGATCGGATGATCTAAAGTTAATGTAACCTGAAGCTGTCCTCTTCTTCTGTCCTCTCTGTCTCTGATTAAAGCATCATAAAAGACAGCCTGTGTCTCCTGTGTCCTGTAATGATGGGGGGTTGGGGACGCTCTGGAAGGTCATAATTCCCTGAAATCATTTCAGAAACAAACTCATACAGTAACCAGAGAAACGTCTCTTTAAAAGGTGTGAATCTTGGCCGTCTAATATTAAAATAAATACCAGCTTTAATTAATGGAGATTCATCAGATACTCAACACAAATCCACCACATACAGCTCACGAGACACAACTAGTGAAAGTGAAAGTGACTACCAGTCAGTGTGAACACCCACAACAGAACTCTTCCTGTGCAGTTAAAGCCTGGGGTTTTGTGATGATCTCCTTTAAGGACCTCAGGATTGGAAGGCTGTGGGTTTGAATCCCCAATCAGTAGGTTATTCAGAGTTACCCTTGATCAAGGTACCTTTCCTGTCACTGCTTCCTGGGTGTTTGATATGTTTGGCCCCTGCTGGACAGTGTGTGAAAGTGACTGTGTATCATGGTGAACAAAGTGATCCACAACAAAATTCTTCCTCTGTATTTTACACACACAGCAGGGGGCACCATTTCCAGCACCCAGGGAACAATGATGGGGACAGTACCTTGATCAAGGGGACCTCAGGGGAACAATCTGGTCTGACCTTCTGATTCTGGGAACTAACAACACTTGGACACCACTGCCTCAAACACAGAGCTCCTCTGACCAGGAATCAACGCTGGGCTGCTGGTTCCTACACACTCGAGCTCCAGGGAAAGAGCTCACCTCAGTTTACAATCACAATCATTTGTCTTCTCTTCAAGACAAGCAGTGCTTGATGGTCTGAAGGGACGAGGAGAGACATGCTGTTTGGTCACTGTTGAAGTAAGAAGGTTCTGGTCTGTTTCTTGGTCTTGAAGGTGAGTGTTCTGTAAAGATCCAGTAGTAGTGACAAAGTGTGAGAGAATTTAAGAAGACTGATCTCATTCTGGATCAGCTGAGGTTCTCTTGTTGCCTTCAGTGGAAGACAGCAGAAAGTTGCAGTGTCCAGTTTAGAGATGTTCAGAGACTGGGTGGCATTAATGAATGGATGGGGATTCTTCAGATGTTGCAGAGAAAGGGATCTGCAAGACCTGGAAAGCGTGAAGAAAAAAGCGAGTCAAATGTTACAGCAAGACTACTTGCTGTCTTGGAGGGGACAATAAGTGAGTTCCCAAAAGGAATGGTGAGGACATGTCTTTGGGATTCAGCTTGAGGTGATGAGAAGTTCTCCATGAAGAGACCTGCTGGTCCTCGAAGGTGAAAGAAAGGCCATATGAGCAGCCGCTAAAGACTCCAGACATTCTCCAAAGACTCCAGCGGGGGGCAGCTATTGATAGGGCTCAGGAAGCAGTGACGGGGACAGTACCTTACTCAAGGTGAACTCAGGGTAACCTACTGGTCTGGGATTCCAACCCATCCTGATTCTGACCCCAAATAAACACCTAGAATATAAAGAAGTGCTAAAGGAGTTCCTGCTGTAGGCGCTGTTCTCAGGCCTTTATCTGTAAAGTTTGACACCACACACTGATCAGATGAACCTCAGAATGATATAAAACCTGCTTCTGGAGCTTTAGATCCTCTCCATCTCACTTTACACTTTCTTAAAGAACTGTCTTCTGTACTTTGGAGCTCCAGCTGTGGAGATCGGCCTGGATCTCTCTCTGTTCTCCGTTTCACATTTCATCAACAACCATCCAACACAAAAAACACACAACGAGACTGTTCGTGGTCGTTCTTCACTTTTATTGTACTTTTGTAACTCCAGAAAGACAATCATTCATCAGTATTGTGTAAATATTTAATATTATATAATTAATTCCATCAGACTTTTAGAAACACTGTGTCCCCATTTCTGGCCACTTTATTAGAAACACTGTGTCCCCCTTCTGGCCACTTTATTAGAAACACTGTGTCCCCAGTGCGCCTGAGAAAAGTGTGGTGTCTTCAGCAGGGGTCGTACCTGGAAGACAGCGTTGTAGCTTCTGTCACGTCCACCCGCCTCCACACTTCTCCTCCTTCACCCTCAGAGAGTGCATCCTGGGAAAAGTGTGATCGGGCAAGACCAGCTACCTCAGCAGGATCAGAGAGGGTACACACACACACACACACACACACACACACACACACAAACCTACACACACACACACTCACATACACATTCACACTGTCACACACACACAGAGCTTTAGTGGGGACTTTGTGAACCTTCTGACCTGAAGTCTCTGACTCTTTCTCTCAGATCAGTATATACTGAAGCTCTGAGAGTGTGTGTGTGTGTGTGTTTGTGTGCGTGTGTGTGTGTGTGTGCGTGTGCAGGCACAGCATGGTGCAGCAGTGGTGAAGCCCTGAAGAGAGGCGGGGCAGTTCCTGATGAGCTGCTGGTGGACATCTTCATTACATGCCATCAGGTGCACACCTACCTCGTACATCTACCTCTTCCAACTGACTCAAACAGAGAGGCTCAAATATGAATCATACTCATACTTACCTCATGCTCTTGACTCATACACCTGCCTCACACTCTTGACTCATATGCCTGCCTCACACTCTTGACTCATACACCTGCCTCACACTCTTGACTCATATGCCTGCCTCACACTCTTGACTCATACACCTGCCTCACACTCTTGACACATACACCTGCCTCACTCTCTTGACTCATACACCTGCCTCACACTCTTGACTCACATACCTGCTTCACACTCTTGACTCATACAGCCTACTAAAGAAGCTGACTGCTACACTGCCACTTACACTGGACTCAAGCACCTGACTCACACACCTGTGTGATAGTAAGTCACCTCACTGGAAGGTGCTGTGATGTGACGTTTGCCTGTTCTGGCCTCTCCGGTGCCCCTGCTGTGTCCCACAGGTTTAATAGGAGAGAGAACCCATAGGGGGCGCTGTTAGACACTCACATTCACATTTAACTTCATTTACTGTAAAGGTTTTGGGATGAAGAATAAACATCGTTTCACAATGATGATGATGATGATGATGATGATGATGATGATAGTAGTAATGATGATGATATGATGATAATGGTATTGATGATGATGATGATGGTGGTAATGGTGACGAAGATAATGATGGTGATGATGATGATGATGATGATGATGATGATGGTGATGGTGGTGATGGTGATGAAGATGATGATGATGATGATGGTGATGACTATGATGGTGATGTGATGGTGATGATGATAATGATAGTGGTGAAGGTGATGATGGTGATGGTGATGGTGATGAAGATGATGATGGTGATGAAGATGGTGATGATGGTGATGGTGATGGTGATGGTGATGATGATTATGATGATGATGGTGATGATGATGATCAAGATAGTGGTAATGATGATGATGATGATGATGGTGTGGTGATGCTGATGAAGATGATGGTGATGGTGATGATGATGATGATGGTGATGATGGTGGTGATGATGGTGATGGTGATGATGATGATGATGATGAAGATGATGGTGATGATGATGATGATGGTGATGATGATGTTGGTGATGATGATGATGATGATGATGATTAATTTGATTATGGTCATAACAACATGTTGTCCTTTTTATTATTATAAACACTGTGATTTATTAATGAACGTTGCAGGGGACAGTGTGAAGGTCCACAATGTCTCCTTGACGGTCCCTCAGGTAGTAGCGTCTGAACAAGATGTCCCCTCATCCCCCTCCAAGTCCATGTCCTGCTCTCCTGAAGGTCAGCATTTACTCTGATACTGTTCATTACTGGGACTAAACCCGACTCCTCCTCAGAGCTCTTCACCTCCTTACCTGCAGGCGGCGCCGCAGGACCTTCCAGACGGGCCTCGGTCGGGGTACTGCTGGCTGAGGAGGACGTCCCGTCCCCCACCATGGACTGTCCTGCTGTGTTTTATGTGGACAAGCCGCTACCACAGGTGATAAAGATCAGGATTAACCTCTTTTTGGGTCAAGATTAACATTAAAGTTTGAAGGGTCAGGGTCAGGATTAAGGTTTTGGGTCAGGATTAGGATGAATGTTTTGGGTCAAGGTCAGGATTAAGGTTTTGGGTCAGGATTAGGATGAATGTTTTGGATCAGGGTTAGAATTAAGGTTTTGGGTCAGGGTCAGAATTAAGGTTTTGGGTCAGGATTAGGATGAATGTTTTGGGTTAAAGTCAGGATTAAGGTTTTGGGTCAGGATTAGGATGAATGTTTTGGATCAGGGTTAGAATTAAGGTTTTGGGTCAAGGTTAGGATTAAACTTTTTGTTCAGGTTCAGGATTAGGATGAATGTTTCGGGTCAGGATCAGGATTAAGGTTTTGGGTAAGGATTAGGATGAATGTTTTGGATCAGGGTTAGAATTAAGGTTTTGGGTCAGGGTTTGGATTAAGGTTTTGGGTCAATGTTAAGATTAAGGTTTTCGTTCAGGTTCAGGATTAGGATGAATGTTTTGGGTCATGATCAGAATTAAGGTTTTGGGTCAGGATTAGGATGAGTGTTTTGGGTATTTAATATTTCCGAGAAAGAAAGTAACGTCTAAAAGACACACGGCTCCACCTGGTGGCCTGGTGTGTGTGTGCAGGGAGACAATATCTGAGTCAAAAAGAGTCGAGCCACTGTCCCAAGACACAGTAGTTTTACAATAGTTTGATGGGAGTTTTACAGTAGTTTTACAGTAGTTTTACGGTAGTTCTATGGTAGCTGTACAGTAGTTCGATGGTAGCTGTTCAGTAGTTTGATGGTAGCTGTACAGTAGTTTTACAGTAGTTCTATGGTAGCTGTACAGTAGTTCCATGGTAGCTGTACAGTAGTTTTACAGTAGTTCTATGGAAGCTGTACAGTAGTTCTATGGTAGCTGTACAGTAGTTCCATGGTAGCTGTACAGTAATTTGATGGTAGTTTTACGGTAGCTGTACAGTAGTTCTATGGTAGCTGTACAGTAGTTTGATGGTATTTTTACGGTAGCTGTACATTAGTTTGATGGTAGTTTTACAGTAGTTTGATGGTAGTTTTACAGTAGTTTTATGGTAGTTTGATGGTAGTTTTACAGTAGCTGTACAGTAGTTTGATGGTAGTTTTACAGTAGCTGTACAGTAGATTGATGGGAGTTTTACTGTAGCTGTACAGTAGTTCTATGGTAGCTGTACGGTAGTTTGATGGTAGTTTTACAGTAGTTTGATAGTAGTTTTACAGTAGTTTGATGGGAGTTTTACGGTAGTTGTACAGTAGTTTGATGGTAGTTTTACAGTAGCTGTACAGTATTTTGATGGGAGTTTGATGGGAGTTTTACGGTAGTTTGATGGGAGTTTTACGGTAGCTGTACAGTAGTTTGATGGTAGTTTTACAGTAGCTGTACAGTAGTTTGGTGGTAGTTTTACAGTAGCTGTACAGTAGATTGATGGGAGTTTTACTGTAGCTGTACAGTAGTTCTATGGTAGCTGTACGGTAGTTTGATGGTAGTTTTACAGTAGTTTGATAGTAGTTTTACAGTAGTTTGATGGGAGTTTTACGGTAGTTGTACAGTAGTTTGATGGTAGTTTTACAGTAGCTGTACAGTATTTTGATGGGAGTTTGATGGGAGTTTTACGGTAGTTTGATGGGAGTTTTACGGTAGCTGTACAGTAGTTTGATGGTAGTTTTACAGTAGCTGTACAGTAGTTTTAAGGGACTGGTGTGGTTATTAAGTCCTGTGATGTCACCACAGCAGGTTATTAAAAGAGTGATTTTACACTGTCTGAGTGGAGGCTGTGTAAACACACTCTGTCCTGTTGTGGGTGCTGCAACATGAGCGTGTGTGTGTGTGTGTGTGTGTGTGTGTGTGTGTGTGTGTGCACATGCGTATATCTGTGTGTGTGTGTGGGAGGTGTGTGTGTGTGTGTGCTTGTGTGTGGGGTGTGTTCTGAGAGGAATGGTGAGTTTACATTTAATCAGTTTCTCCAGGACTCACTTTAACTTCACCAGAACCAGCCTGACCTTCACTGTGTGTGTGTGTGTGTGTGTGTGTGTGTGTGTGTGTGTTTGTTTGTTTGTTTGTTTTAGGTCCTGCTGTCCCCCTCTCTCTGTGTCTTGGGACAGTGACTCGACTCTTTTTGACATTCAGATCTTCCACACGGGGCTGATGGAGAACGTCCATCAGCTGATGGACGTTCAGCTGATGGACTGATGTAAGGTAAGACCAGAACATCACTAATAAACATTAATAAACAATAAATAAATAAGCATAAACAATAAAAATAAACATATTATACATTGTTAACAAACATGACCAATAAACATTAATAAATGTAACTAATAATACATGATTAATAAACACCACTAATAATACATTGTAAACAAACATCACTAATAATACATCACTAATATACATGAATAAACGTCACTAATAAACATTAATAAACGTCACTAATAAACATTAATAAACATCACTAATAATGCATTATTAATAACTGATTAATAATTGATCAAGGCAACCTCAGAGGAACCTTCTGGTCTTCAACCCATGACCTTCCAATTATGGAGCCTCATCCCTAAACAGCAGGGATGGAACCCTGCTCATGGGAACATCATGGCAACCTACAGATCTGGGATTTGAACCCGTGACCTTCTGATTCTGGGCCTGTTTTATGTCGTACTGGAGCTTTTATGATTTTTTATTTTGTTTTGTCCAGAGCAGCTTCCCTGTCCTGATTACAGCTCATGGTTCAGACCACAGGCTGAGGAACCCAGTGGTGGTGCTGGAAGTGGGACTGGAAACCACTGGACCACCACAGTGTCTTCTCTGTGTCCAACTGTGTTTCATGGAGGCAAGTCTCACTTGTGATTTCTTTAATACGGGATTATAACAGTGTCACTGAGCCGTCTTCTTATCTTGATGTCTCTGAAGGTTCTTTGATGTTGCGTCCAGTTTCCATTGAAGTGTTTCTTTCTCACTTTACTGTGTGAAGGTGATTCATCTGAGATGAGTTGCGATAAGAGTCCTGAACTTTGATAGTTTATGAATGAATAGTGTTTCCAGTACCGACCCAAATATAAAGTTCTTTTGAAGACGTGATCGTTCAGATTACATTGTCCTAAAAGTGCGTCCCTCACCAGGAAAATGCTGGTCCGGGTATTTTATTAGATCTTTATTCTGGAAATGAATCTTAATAGAACCTTATTTCAACTACATTTTTATTAGAACTTTGTTTTGTAAATTATT
Organism: Hepsetus odoe; assembly: GCA_017165825.1. NCBI lineage: Eukaryota > Metazoa > Chordata > Actinopteri > Characiformes > Hepsetidae > Hepsetus > Hepsetus odoe. The sequence continues at coordinate 1,624,522 of CM029390.1, read as the reverse complement.
TTGCAGAACTTCATTCGGGATGATTATAATTTTATTATTAAGTGAGTACCCAGAATGCATTTTTATTCATTTTGTTAGAACTTTGTTCTTGATATTATTTATGAAAATTAATTCTGTATAATTGTTTTATTAAAATCTGTTCTTTGTTTTAATTTTGTTAGAACTTTATTCTTTACTCTGTGGGTGGGGCGTAGAACCGACCTGGGACCCCCGGGGTGTAGAAACGACCTGGGACCCCCGGCCCTCTCAGGCTCTGTGGTGAGGAGGGTTCCTACTGGCTGCTGGTACCGCTGCCCTGTCCACAGGCTGAGGTTCCTGGAGTCCAAATTCAGTGCTGTCGTCCAATCAGGTGAGAGATCCCAGTCAGGGGACGTGAGCAATAGTTATTGGTTCTATTGCTACCATTGGTGCCATCACCGGATCCTCACACTTAGAGGCCTTTTTAGCTGCCTCATCAGCCAAGTTATTCCCCTTTATCACATAGTCATTTCCTTTTTTGTGTGCTTGACATTTAACTATTGCCAATCTTCTTGGCAGCATCATAGCATTCATCAACTCCAGTATTTGCTGCAAATGTTGTATTGGGGTACCATCAGTCTTCTTAAAACCTCGTTGCTTCCACACAGCCCCAAACAGATGTGTAACTCCATGAGCATACGCTGAATCAGTAAAAACATTAACACGCTTTCCCTTTGCCAATCTGCACGCCTCGGTCACCGCTTTCAGCTCTGCTAGTTGGGCAGAACAAGGCTGAGGACAGTTTTCAGCCTTTTCTACCTCGAAAACATCTCCGTTTCCTTTCCTCACCACTGCATATCCCGCATGGTTCCCCAAGTGATCCCTAAAACAGGATCCATCAACAAAATAAGTCACTTCTGCTTCCGGAATTGGTGTCGACAGGTCTTAACTTAGAGAACGCCAAAGAACTAGCTATGCAATCATGTGGTTTTCCTTCAAACTGAAAAGGCAATAATTCTGCTGGATTAACTGTAAGAGTCACATCTGGAAATGTAAGCAAAAACGAGTACTGTAAACTCCTTGCTTGTGTTAAAACAAACCTGCTATTCTCAATCAGCTCTATGATTTTATGATGGGAATAGATGACCACTGGAAACCCCATTGTCAGAATCGAAGCCTTTTCATAGGCATAATGTACTGCTGCTAAACCCTGATAGCATGGTGGCCATCCCTGAGCCACTCCATCCAGTTTAGTGCTATAATAGGCTATTGGCTGTTTCTTTCTTCCACTGCATGTCTCCTGCATCAGCACTGCTGAAGCAAATCCATCACAGCGATTAGCAACAAACAAACAAAAAGGTTTATCATAATCTGGTGTAGCTAACACTGGTGCTGTTTGCATTTCCTGCTTCAGAGTTTCAAATGCCACATAAGCGTCAGATGTCCATTTGATTGGAGCGTTTAAAGTCTTTGATCCTGCTTCTGTTATCAGTCCCCTCAAGGGTGCAGTCTTTACTGCATAATCTTCAATCCATTCTGCACTAAACCCAGGAAGGACATCATCTGTCCCACTGTCAGTGGTTGTGGTGCTTTACTGATTCCCTCCAGCTGTGAAGGAACTATTGCTTTTGTTCCATGTGCCACCAGTCGTCCCAGGTACTCTACCTGTGGTTGGCAATACTGTAACTTTGCTTGTGACACCTTATGCCCCCCCTCAGCCAATTTTCTGAGAACTTTAACAGAGTCTTCATGACATTGTTCTATTGTCGGGGAACACAAGATTAAATCATCAACATACTGTAACATTGTGCTTTTTAGATCCAGTTCCTCTAGATCCTGTCTCAAGACTTGATTAAATATGTGAGGAGAATGTTTGAATCCCTGTGGTAACCTTGTAACTGTACTGCTTCCCCCTGTATGTGAATGCAAACAGATACCTTGACTCTTCTGCTATTGGAATACTAAAAAATGCAGAACACAAATCTATTACCGTAAAGTACTTGGCATCTGGTGGAATGTTCATAAGTAGTGTGTGTGGATTGGGCACTTCCGCTTGCCAGTCTTCCACCGCTGCATTTACTGCTCTTAGATCGTGCACCAATCGCCACTTAGTTTTATCTGCCTTTTGTACTGGGAGTATTGGGGTGTTACATGGGCTTCTCATCTCTATTAGTACTCCTGCTTCTACCAGCCCCATTATAGTTCTCTCTATACCCTGTTCTACTTCTGGTTTTAAAGGATACTGAGCTCTTCTAGGTAATTGTGCTTTAGGTTTCAATTTGATCTGAACTGGTGAAGCTGATTTTACCAGTCCCACATCTGTCTCATGTCGCGACCACAGTTCTTCAGGGACATGCTTAATCATTTGTTCCTTCAGGGGATCTTCTTTTTTCAGTTGTGCATTCATTCGCTTCCAGACATCATCATTTTCAAATATTGGGATTGCTACTGCCTGGGGTGTTGCTGTCATTTCCAATTCACACAACACTTTAATCATTGAATGATCTTCAGCACATAATATCAATGGATTTTGTGTTTTCTCCCACTTTAGTTCTTCTGCTCTTTTAACCATTGTTCCCAACTCCTTGAACTCAAATCCCTCATTTATTAGCAGTGTCACGTGTGGTCTTGCTCCTTCAACTTCATACCACTCATTGATGAACTCAATGAGTTCTCACTCAAAGATTAACTTTTGTTCCTGCAGTCTTTCGAAGCCACTCTTCCTCCAGCATCTCATCCTGGCTCTTATCAAAGATCATAGTACAGTGATATTCTAATCTGGGGTCTCTTGCTTTTGGTAGCTGTGCTGAAATAAACTTTCCCCATAGACTCATTATTTTCTGAACTGGCTCTTCTATCTCTCCCAACCAGTACACACTAGCTTCCTTTCCTGATGTCACATTCATCTGAGCGCTGACTGCCATTTCATCCACATAAACTCCATCAGGTGTTCACCAAATCTGGAAACCCAACTGGCACAAAGCGTTTCTCCCTAATAAATTTACTGGAGTTTGTTCTGAAACTAAGATAGGTAAATTGATTGTTTTTCCCTGCACCGTTACTTTAACTGGAGCTGTTACTGGTATTAGCTGCACTTGTCCCGAGAATCCTACGGTCTTAACGAATTTTCCTGACCTGGGGAGGTTAATGGCATAATTTGAATTTAGACATGTATAACAAGCTCCTGTATCGATCATCATGGGTATTGTTTTGCCATTTACCTGAACCTGCAGCGTTGGTTCCCCATCAGCTCCCTTGCTAGTCAATAAGGGCTGACCCTCCCCTGTAGGACCCTCTGGGCATCCCTAGCACCCATTCTGTCCACCCCAATAATTTACTGGGCCGGAGTTTTGATTTAATCCAGTCCAGGCAGGGTTCTGATTCCCTCCTGTCCACGGATGCCCTGAATTTGGGTTTTGCTGTGATTGTTCTTGACCCACAATTTGGGGAGCCCGCCAACCCGCACCTCCCCGCACTCCAGGTCCCTTCCATGGATTTACTGAACATCTCCGTCGGGTGTGTCCTGGTTGTCCACACCCCCAACACACTCCAGGTGGACCTTGAGGCTGTCGCTGCTGTTGTCTGCCGAATTTCGGCTTGCTTGGTCCACTTCCGCCAGGCTGTGCGTACACATTGATGACTGGAACTGAGGGAGTTGTGGGCTGCTGTGGTTGTTGGACTCCATCCAGCTGCTGTCTCACTGGTGATGCAGGATTTGGAGTCGCTGGCATTTGTGATGCCTGCAAAGTCTTTTCTTCCACAACTGCAGCTTGAGTCTTCCCCCCCTTTTTCTTAGCATTTCCTGTCAGTTCTCCCAGTTGGAGCTGTGCCACCTTTCTCAGCACTTCTTTCTCTTGTTCTTTGGTTTGCTTTTCATTTTGTCTGTGTTTATCCACAGTATGTGTCACGTGGGCTACAAATTCATCAAAAGTCTTTTCAGTCAGTCCCACCACATCTTCCAGTTTGCTTTTGACCTTTTCTGGAAGGCCATCCAGGACCGCTTTCCGAAAGACCACTTTCATAAAACAATATAACAACTGTTATAGAAAAAATACACAAAAATCACTTCACACTCTTATAAGGCCTTCAGTCAAAATTCACACATCACCCATATGCACGCACACACACACACACACACACACATGCACTTCACACACTCCCCTTAATGCCTCTCACACAGACAACCACACACACTCACCAGAACTGCAGTTACACACACACACAAACACAAGTAGCTTCTTCTCAAAGCGATCACTCTCTCTCACACATCACCACATTCATACTTTTTTAGCAGCTGCAATACACGTGTACACACAACTCTTACCACTTTCAGGTCTTTTATGAACAATCTTTTAAAACAGCAATTAATCACTCAGCATTCAATAAAACTGTACAACGCAAACCACAAGTTTGGATGTAAACCTTGCCGTCCGGCCTATTGTGAGGAACATATACCGCTGACCCCACAATGCGACTGCCACAGGTTTATCTTCAGACAGAGACACACATCAACTTCACGTAGGAATACCGTTCCTGCTTCATCCTCAAACAAACAGCAAAGGTCAATACGATCTTTCAACTCCTTGTTCTAGAAACGACTGCCATATATCCTAGCGGCCTATCGGTCCCACCGTCAACGCCCCCTCAGGAATTTCAGAAGAAAGTCAGATTCGTCAACCCGCTTTACTCAGAGTCTGCGTATTCACCAAGAGCTACCAGCCATGGGCCGCACAATACCTGTCCGAGATCTCTCAGGCTTTTACCAGCGCTCCACGTGACCCGTAATACATTACAGGCTTTAAAAGCTGACTGCCCCAACAGGGTCAAGCCAACACTGGCACATGTGCTCAGATTCCACTATTTTACAGTTGAACCACAGCCCCACCTCTCTGACTCCAGCAAAGAATCAACTCCACAGTTCCAATTTACAAATATGTAATAAACACAAGCATTTAATACAGTTCTTTATTGGAGAGGTGCACAGGTCTCCCAGCGGCCTAAGCCCCCCTCTGCTGGCCCGCAACACAGAACCCAAACCAAAAGGCAGCGAAAATCTGAAATAATGCTTACCTTTGATTCTCTGTGCCAGACCAGCAGTGGGCCCAAGGAGCAGCGCCGAACCAGGAGCCCGCGCGGCCTCTTTTCAATCCTGCCGACAACGGCAAAATTATGTCGTGGAAAATCGAAGTGTAATCCGAAACTTTTTCCAAGTCAGTAATCCAATGTGGTCAAAAAACCAGGCGGAGTCAGAGAGATGCAGCACAACCAATTTACTGAAGAGTATCAGCAGGTGTGGTCCCGTGGGAGCAGCTCCCCTCGCTCATCCCAACATCGGACTTTTAATACATTTCAATCACGTTCAAATTTACATAAATCCATCCCATTAATAGTTTTCCACCAATAATATTCAATGTTGTCATGATTCAACCTCAGTTCCCCCCACCTTTGCCACTTCACTAACAATGGACAAAGGTCCTTTTACTGATGACTCCCTGTCTTATCCTCCACCAACATTTCAAGGTTTCTTCTTGTTCAATTTCTCAACTGGGAGTGCAGCTGCCTGATTAGAAATGTAACTGTTCACTCCTGGCCATCTATGAGCCCTATTGTTCATTTTAGAGATGTATCTGTTTGCTTTTTCATTGGAATTTGATGGTGTGGAACACTGTAAGACAGGGGTAAAAGCAAAGGGACAAAGGTAAGGGACAAAAGTAAAGGGATTTTTACTAAAGAGCACGCCCCTTTCAGTTCCGTTCAGACTGTTTCAGGTGTTTGTTAAATAAGAGAAAAAAGAAGCAATTTTAATATCAACTTAATTGGAACTTTATTCTTTTTAGAACCTTATTTCAATAATAATTTAATTAGAACTTTGTTTTTGATACTCATTTTATCCGAACCTTATTCTGGATATTTATTTTATAAAACGTTCAGATTTTATTGTGGATATTCATTTCATTAGAACCTTATTCTGGATATTAATTTTATTAAAACTTTACTCTGGAAATGAAACTTCATTAGAAACTTATTTTAATATGATCTGTTTTGGAGTTTAGTTTTATATCAGTTTATTAGAACTTCATTCTGGACAATCATTTTATTAGATATCCAGTCTGGATCATTCAAATGTATTAAAGATATTAATGTAATCAGACATTTATTCTGGAATTGTATCTTTTGAGAACCTTATTCTGGACGTTCTTTTTAGTAGTTTTTTATATTTTTATTTTGGCTGCTCCCGTTTAGGAGTCTCCTCAGCTGCTCATCTGTCTCCATGTCTTCCTGTATTCTGCTTCTTCCTCTTTCACACCTGCTGCTAACATGTCCTCTCTCGTCACATCCATAAACCATAATCCAGTCGTGTGAAAACATTAACAGGGGAATTCATCAAAAACATCTCACAGCAGAATTCTTCAAGCTGTGAGATGTTTGAGGGGTTTCTCCTCAATGGGATAAAGATCTGGGCTTTGACTCGGACTCTCCATTTCTTAATGTTCAGCCAGACCTCGGTGGAGTTACTGGAATGTTTTTGGGTCATTGTCGTGTTGCAGGGTCCAGTTCCGCTGGTCTCACATGTTCCTCAAGCACCCTCTGATACACGGTAGAACTCATGGTGGATTCTGTGATGGTGAGCTGTCCTGGTCCTGCTGCAGCATCGCATCTCCAAACCATGACACTTCCACCTCCGTGCTTCACAGCTGGTATGAGCTTCTTTTCCTGGAGCGCTGCATTTGGTTTACATCTTGGGTTTGAGAAAGGCGCTATATAAATGAAAATTATTATTATTATTATTATTATTATTATTATTATTATTATTATTTTAGGGTTTTTGGAGACTTCTTTTAGCATCTTGCGGTCTGCTCTCGGGGTGAACTTGCTTGGATGTCGGCAGTTATTTTGGAAGTTCTCCACTTGTTGCCTATTTTCCAGACATTTGATTGGCTGATTGCAGATTATTTTTTATCATGTTCTTACCAGACATATAAGCTCTTCCAGTCTTCTTTCTGAAGGCCTCAGACAGCTCTTCTCCTCTCACCATGGTGTTCACTCTCACCTCAACAGTGAGGAGCACCAAACAAACTGTCTGAGGTTTAAAACCTTTCAACCCTCCTTCAAAACGCTGAGTAAGGATGTTCTAATCATGTGACCTGATGTGCTACACCTGTGTGTGATTTGAGGCATTTTAATTGGGAATAATTGTGGGTGTGTCCTAATTTATTTTTCACCAGAAAAATAAATTAGGACACTGTAAAATTTCATTTTACAGAAATGTAATATCATCATGAAGTGCTTCGAGAGACTAGTCATGAGGCACATCAAGTCTCAGATCCCTTCATCATTTACATTTACATTTACGGCATTTAGCAGACGTTCTTATCCAGAGCGACTTACATGTGGGAGGTGGGATTTGAACCGGGGACCTCTTGATCCAGAGGTCCGTAGGCAAGTACCCTACCACTAGACCACCGCCACCCTCATCACTGGACCCCCTGCAGTTTGCGTATCGTCCCAACCGCTCAACGGACGAAGCACCACCCCCCTCCATTTGGCCCTTTCTCATCTGGACAGAAAGGACAGTTACGTCAGAATGCTGTTCATCGATTACAGTTCAGCATTCAACACCATCATCCCTCAGCACCTGAGTGAGAAGCTGAGGCTGCTGGGCCTGAACGCCTCCCTCTGTAACTGGATCCTGGACTTCCTGACTGGGAGAACCCAGTCAGTCAGGATCAGTAGCAGCACGTCCAACACCATCACACTGAGCACAGGGGTCCCTCAGGGCTGTGTGCTCAGCCCACTGCTGTTCATACTGATGATCCACGACTGACTGTGCAGCCAAGCACAGCTCGAACCACATCATCAAATTCGCTGATGATACAACCGTGGTGAGTCTGATCAGCGGTGGAGATGAGGCAGCTTACAGAGAGGAGATAGAAGAGCTGACGGACTGGTGCAGTACCAACAACCTGTCTCTGAACGTCGACAAGACTAAAGAGATGGTTGTTGACTTCAGGAGACCACGTCGGGACCATGCTCCACTAAATATCAACACCTCACCTGTGGAGATGGTCCAGAGCACCAAGTTTCTTGGTGTTCACTTAACGGACAACCTCACGTGGTCCCTCAACACCAGCTCCATCACTAAGAAAGCCCTGCAGCATCTCTACTTCCTGCGCAGACTGAGGAAAGCCCATCTCCCGCCACCCATCCTCACCATCTTTTACAGAGGAACCATTGAGAGCATCCTGAGCGGCTGCATTACTGCCTGGTACGGGAACTGCAACGTCTTAGACCGCAAGTCCCTACAACGGGTAGTGAGAACAGCTGAGAAGATCATCCGGATCTCTCTGCCCTCTGTACAGGACATTTACACTACTCGCTGCATCCGCAAAGCAACCAGCATTGTGGATGATCCCTCTCACCCGTCCCACACTCTCTTCTCCTTCCTGCCATCCGGGAAAAGGTTCCGCAGCATACGGGCCTCCACTTCCAGGATGGGAAATAGTTTCTTCCCCCTGAACATCAGAATCTTGAACTGATAATCACTTTACCACTGCTACACTTACTATTTATTACTAGTATTTATTTTTTGATGCACTCGCACTTTAACCAAAACACTGCTGCTCCATCACACTGCCAACAATGTGCTTCTTTGTTCTGCAACACTGCAGCGATCCATCGGATGATTGCACTGTATGTTCTGTTTATTGTTCTGACTGCTGTTGTCTGCACCTGTCTGTCTCTCTTGTCTGTCTGCCTTGTCTTGTGTCTTATGTTGTGTCTTATGTCATCTTGTGTGTAGCTCCAGGGTCCTGGAGGAACGTTATTTGGTTTCACTGTGTACAGTGTTTATGGCTGAAATGACAATAAAATCCTACTTAACTTGACTTGAGAAGATTATGGAAAGTCTTGTCTTCAGTTTTATTTGATGAGTTTTGTTACTAGAATCTCCCAGTGTTGTTCAAATTGAGATTAAATGTCCAATAATGTCCAAGAACTATACAAAAACCTTATAAACGTGTTCACACAGCTGTAGATAAAGGACATTTCTGAATAACATTACATCATATCAAGCTCAATGAAAGGTCAAGTGTTAAAATATGTCTCTCTGTCCACAGTGCGATGCTTAATCCAGTCTACTCATTCATTTTTAAAAGTCCTTTCTTCAGTTTAAACTGTTTAGTTATATTACTTGAATCTCACAGTGTTGTTCAAATGAGATTAAATGTCCAATAATGTCCAAGAATGTTACAAAAACACAGACTTTCATAACTTATTCACATGACTGTAGATAAAGGACATTTCTGAATAACTGCATCTTATCTAGCTCAATAAAAGCTCAAGGGAAATTGTTAAAATATGCCTTTCTGTTAACAGTGCGATGATTAATCCAACCTACTCTTTCTGTGGAACTGGGTGTGAGTTGATTCGGTGTGTAAACAGAGATTGGTTGCTCAAACACCAAGATCAAAAGAGGACATGAAGGACCTGGATTGTGATGAAGAACAGAAATCCTTATCATCAGTAAGAACACAAGAGGAAGCAGGAGTCCTGAACGGGGTGGGAGTTTAGGGCGACAGTCTAAAGAGGAAATTAGAAACCCTGCTGTAACTCCAGACTCCACTTCTTTAATCTCACTTTAATAAAAAGATCAAAGAAAACATGGAGTCAGTGATCACAGCTATGCAGACGACACACAAACCTACATCTCTGTAGAGTCTGATGATCAGATTTCACTGGAGAATCTTTTATTATTACATCATTAAATCAACATCCTTCAGAACGCTGCAGTCAGAGAACCGACACACAGGAAACACAGAGCCACAGAACAGAACCCCTGTTCTAGATACATTCCACTGGCTTCCCATCTCATTTAGAACTGATTTTAAAATCCAGTTCCTGGTTTTAATGTGTGTCATGAGTCCTTGAGTGAGAACCTACAGACTGATATTTCTTCTTTTTGTCCTCTTCAGGGAGGATGAAGATGCTGTGTATTATCTTAACTAGAGCCCCCTCGTTTCCCAATGTCCATGGATATTATCCTGATGTCCCATTGTTTTCCAAGGATTCCACACAGAATGCAAGAATGGATAATTTAGTGGTGAATGAATGTAGCAGGAGAGATCCAGGACCTAAACCCATCAGCAGCACTAAAGGACCCTGGTGAGTTTCCACCCTCCCTCCCACAGAGAGATTGTTCTGGGTGATTTTTAGATTTCCAGAATTTCCTGATTTCTCTTGTTTTTAAGTTTTATTCACGTTCATTTGAATGGAACAGGTTCTCTGAGATCTGATTGGGCCACTCATATAAACAGAATGCACATCCTTATTTCAAATAGTGACCCTCCACCGAGAGCAGGTGTTCTCCTCATAAGCTCCGCCCCCTCCTGAGCAGGTGAGTGTGTGTCCCCTGCTACAAATGATCTGCTGCAGGAGCTTCGACTCCACTCGTCTCTTCAGCTGCTCTGCAGACTCTGAAACTTCTCGCAGCCTCTTCACCAGTCTCCGTAAGTGCTCCACCCGTCCATGACTGTTATTACTGGAGATTTTCTATACACATTTTTATATTTAGATATTTATGTGTGTTTGTGTGTGTGTGTGTGTGTGTGTGTGTGTGTGTGTGTGCTCCACTGAGCTCAGGTGTAAATCCACTGAGACAGATTTGGGTTCCAGGTTTATCTTTAGTTTAAAAGTGGAGCTTCTTCTTCTTTCAGCTGCTCCAGTTAGGTGTCTCCACAGCAGATTGTCCATCTACATGTCTCATGTTCTCTGTGTCTACCTCTTTCACACCAACTGCCTGCATGTCCTTTCTCCGTCTCACTTCTCTCTTTTTGTCTCCAAACCATCTAACCTGAGCTGTCCCTCTAATGAACTCGTCCCAAGATGTCAGAACTGGGGTGACGTTGCTGCTCTTCCCCTGGTTTAGTGGGACAGTGTGGAGGTTTAAATGGTTCCTTTAATACGAGTCAGTTCCTTTAAATCACCCTTATTTGGGAGAGTGAGCTCTGAAAATTCTCCACAGATTCATCTCTAAAAACAGGAGTTTTTAGTGAACGGAGTGGAGTTCACTCTCTGCTGGAGTGCTGATTCAGTCAGGGCACTGCTTCACCCCAGACAAACACTGAAACATAGAAATGTGCTAACAAAACCTTGTTTCTCCATCATCTTACCAGGGATCTCCACCTCAGCAGAAAAGTCTATCCAAAGGATCTCTACCGAGGAAGATACTCTCGTCTGTGACCGACTGAGGACAGCGTCTGTTTGATCGGTAATCTCCTCGTGTTCTCAGTGTCTTTACACCAAACACACACTGGATTCATGAGCAAATCAGAAACATGCAGGACTGACCAGCATTTTACAAACTTCTAGAAAATCATTCAGATGGTACCACCACATGATGACACAGCATCTGTGCTCTTTCAGCTTCAGTAAATATCATCAGAGTGTTTTTGTGCTCTGAGACGATGTGGAGCCTGAACTACAGCAGATCTAATTCATTATTTCACTTTTTACAGACAATCACTGGTTTAATATCTTTTCTTCTTCACCACAGCTTCATCACCCAAACCATCAAAGCTCAACATGGCTGAACCAATCACTGAAATTGAAATCTCTGTCAGTGAGAAAGAAGAAGACGAGTTGCGTGACAGAGGTTTCACCAAAGTTCCTGGAAACCTCAACAGTGGTACATCAGGGTCGGATGTTTTCCTCTGGTACAAAAGGCAGGATAAAGCAGGACCTGTCACCAGAATCCAGTTTTCATTCATGGAACAGATGAGTTCTGGTCTTGAAGCCAGTAGGTTCACACTGGTCGACAAAAACATAAACGAGGGAAACAAAGGTGATGAAATTTATCTGTGGTACTTTCAAGGCAACTCTCCATATGACTTCCCCATCAAGGACCTGAAGGTGACCACCCATTTGGATGATGAGATTGATTTAGTCAGAGAAGGATGGGAGCGTCTGGGCTGTGATATGACCCGGGGAGCTCATGGAGATCCAGTTTACATCTGGGTGAAGAGAAATGAAACAACCTTTATCTCCAGCATTACAGCCTCTGTCGACTTCTCTGAAGATGAGGCTCTACTTAAGGATGGATACTTCAGAGTGGATGAAGATACCAACCGAGGAGCAAACCCTCATCGTTCTACAGTGTTTCTGTGGTACCGTCACTCCAAGGATCGAGGTAGTGGCATTACTGACATAGATGTCTCTCTTGACGATGCCCAAGCAAAAGCTCTGGAACAAAAGGGCTTCAAAAAGGTGAAGCAAAACCTCAACGCTGGCACCAGTGGAGCTCCTGTGTATCTGTGGTACATGGAGAATCCAACTCCTACTGTCCATTTCTTCACTGTGTTGGTCGGTGAGGAAGCTCGGAAGATCTATAAAGATCAGGGCATCAGTGTTGTGGGAAAAAACCTGAATAATGGAAACAAGGGTGATCCTCTTTATATCTCTTATTGGTAGATGTCCCAGCGTCTGCCCCAGTGTGACCCTCTTGTCCTTCAGTAATCACGTCTCACTGAGAGGACTTCAGAGAGTCATTATTTCTGAACAGTCTGAACAGTAAAGATCGAGACTATAATCATGTTTAATGGTGATGGATGTGATCGGATGATCTAAAGTTAATGTAACCTGAAGCTGTCCTCTTCTTCTTTCCTCTCTGTCTCTGATTAAAGCATCACAAAAGACAGCCTGTGTCTCCTGTGTCCTGTAATGATGGGGGGTTGGGACGCTCTAGAAGGTCATAATTCCCTGAAATCATTTCAGAAACAAATTATTACAGTAACCAGAGAAACGTCTCTTTAAAAGGTGTGAATCTGGGCCGTCTAAAATTAAAATAAATACCAGCTTTAATTAGTTGAGATTCATCAGATCTTCAACACAAATCCACCACATACAGCTCACGAGACACAACTAGTGAAA
>CM029390.1:1583279-1611140 GCA_017165825.1 Hepsetus odoe | reverse complement strand
AAAAGACAGCCTGTGTCTCCTGTGTCCTGTAATGATGGGGGGTTGGGACGCTCTAGAAGGTCATAATTCCCTGAAATCATTTCAGAAACAAATTATTACAGTAACCAGAGAAACGTCTCTTTAAAAGGTGTGAATCTGGGCCGTCTAAAATTAAAATAAATACCAGCTTTAATTAGTTGAGATTCATCAGATCTTCAACACAAATCCACCACATACAGCTCACGAGACACAACTAGTGAAAGTGAAAGTGACTACCAGTCAGTGTGAACACCCAGCACACAGTGAACCACCACAGAACCCTTCCTGTGCAGTTAAAGCATTAGGTTCTGTGATGATGTCATTTAAGGACCCCAGGATTGGAAGGTTGAGGGTTTGAATCCCCAACCAGTAGGTTATCAAGAGTTACCCTTGATCAAGGTACCGTTCCCATCACTGCTGCCCGGGTGTTAGACAAACAGTCACTTTCACACACTTGCACAACTAAATACATCCTCTGTATTAAACATACACACACACACACACACACACACACACACACACACACACACACCGTCCAGCAGGGGACAGACATATCCAGCCCCCAGGGAGCAATGATAGGGACAGTACCGTGATCAAGGGAAGCTCAGGGGAACAAAGTAGTCTGATCTTCCGATCCTGGGACCTAAACGCACCACTGCCTCAAACACAGAGCTTCTCTGACCAGGAATCAACGCTGGGCTGCTGGTTCCTACACACTAGATCTTCGGGGAAAGAGCTCACCTCAGTTTACAATCACATTCACAGCCAGGACAGTGCAGGTGGAGGAGGACAGCCTGGTCCACTGTATGAAAAATCCAGGAAATAACAAGGACAATCCGACAACAATCAAAGTCTGAGGACAAACACCTGCTTTTAAAAACAGAGACGAGAATCTGTCTTCATTTTAAAGCTAACCATCGTTAGACCTTCACATCGACTGAACTGAACAAGTCAGAGCAGAACATCTCTACACAAACACATCCCAGAAACTAGCAGGAGAAGGTCCACAGTGATTCTGAAGATGATGGAAATGTTAAAGGATGAGTGAAGAGCTGGTTAGGAGAAGTTAATCCTCTCTGTGTTCCTTCAACTGGTGGGTCTTCAGACGACGCTTGAAGACCGAAGGGACAGAAGACTTCAAAGAATCATTATTTCAGTCTAAACAGTAAAGGTCGAGACTATAATCATGTTTAATGGTGATGGGATGTGATCGGATGATGTAAAGTTTATGGAACTTGAAGCTGTTCGCTTCTTCTTTCCATTCTGTCTCTGATTAAAGCGTCATATAAGACAGCCTGTGTCTCCTGTGTCCTGCAGTGATATGAGGAGGACACTATAGATCAGGGGTGGGCAATTATTTGCCCAAAAGTGACCACATGAGAAATGTTTTTAGAGGGCTGGAATATTTATAATATACTTCATATATACTTAATACTTATACTTAATTAAGTTCCAATATATATGATATCCCACTGAATTAGACACCATTACATTAGAGGGACCGGTCAGGTTAGACGTCTTGGAGACAAAGTTAGAGAAGCAAGGTTGTGTTGGTTTGGACATGTGCAGAGGAGAGAAGAGGATTATATTGGAAGGAGGATGTTGAAGATGGAGCTGTCAGGAAAGAGGAGAAGAGGAAGACCAAAGAGGAGGTTTATGGATGTGGTGAGAGAGGACATGCAGGTGGTCGGTTTGAAGGAGGAAGATGCAGAGGACAGGAAGAAATGGAGACAGTTGATCAGCTGTGGCGACCCCTAAATGGGAATAGTCAAATGACAAAGAAGATATATGTTATCCCGCTATAGGAAACAGTAAATGAAAGGTTGCAATGGGAAAATGTGGAAGATAGAATGATATATACAGTAGTGTGCAAAAGTTTTAGGCAGGTGTGAAAAAATGCTGTAAACAAAGAACGCTTTCAGAAATATAAATGATGATTGTTTTTATCAGTTTACAAAATGCAAAGTGAGTGAACAAAAGAAAAATCTAAATCAAATCAATGTTTATTTATAATTATTTCTATATGAATATGTTGCCTTCAAAGCAGCATCAGTTCTTCTAGGAACACTTGCACAAAGTCAGGGATTTTGTAGGATTATAGTCAAGTCAAGTAGGATTTTATTGTCATTTCAGCCATATACACAGTACACAGTGAAACGAAATAACGTTCCTCCAGGACCCTGGTGCTACACACAAGACAAGACACAACACAAGACACAAGACAACATAAGACACAACACGGGGCAACAAGTGCAGACAAGACAGACAACAACAGACGGCATGACAGACAGTACATTCATCCGTGGAGGGCTGCAGTGTTGTGGAACAAAGCAGCCGAGGTAGATTATGGTGTAGCAGTGTGGTGGAGCGGTGTTACTGAATTTAAAGTGCAGAGTGCAACATGACATAAATAAATAAATGCGGGATGAAAAGTGGACTGGGTTTAAGAGTTCAAGCTATTGGTGGATTCAGAGTTCAAGAGTCTGATGGCCAGGGGGAAGAAACTATTTCCCATCCTGGAAGTGGAGGCCCATATGCTGCGGAACCTTTTCCCGGATGGCAGGAGGGAGAAGAGAGTGTGGGACGGGTGGGAGGGATCATCCACAATGCTGGTTGCTTTGCGGATGCAGCGAGTGGTGAAAATGTCCTGTACAGAGGGCAGAGAGACCCCGATGATCTTCTCAGCTGTTCTCACTACCCGTTGTAGGGACTTGCGGTCTAGGACGTTGCAGTTCCCGTACCAGGCAGTAATGCAGCCGTTCAGGATGCTCTCAATGGTTCCTCTGTAGAAGATGGTGAGGATGGAAGGTGGGAGATGGGCTTTCCTCAGTCTGCGCAGGAAGTAGAGGCGCTGCTGGGCTTTCTTTGTGATGGAGCAGGTGTTGAGGGACCACGTGAGGTTGTCAGTGATGTGAACACCAAGAAACTTGGTGCTCTGGACCATCTCCACAGGTGAGGTGTTGATGATAAGTGGAGTGTGGTCCCGACGTGATCTCCAGTCGGTGTCTGATCCACCAATATTACCAAACAGGTGCTGATGATCATCAATGGAGGTTGAAACACAGTCATGAACTGAAACAGAAACAGCTGTGCAGGAGCTTAAAACTGGGTGAGGAACAGCCAAACTCTGCTACCTAGGTGAGGTTTTGGAAGACAGTTTCATGTCATGGCAAGACTGAGCACAGCAACAAGACACAAGGTAGTTCTACTGCATCAGCGAGGTCTCTCCCAAACCTCAGGGCAGACTGGGGGTTCAAGCTTATTACCCTTCCAAATCGGAAGATGTCCAGCAGTGCCATCAGCTCAGAACTGGCAGAAACCAGTGGGACCCAGTGGGACCCAGGTAGACCCATCTACTGTCCAGAGAAGTCTGGCCAGAAGTGGTCTTCATGGAAGAGTTGCAGCCAAAAAGCCAAACCTCTGATGTGGAAACAAGGCCAAGTGACTCAGGTATGCAGGAAAACAGGAACTGGGAGCAGAAAAATTAGTCTGATGAGTCAAAATTTTAAATATTTGGCTGTAGCAGAAGGCAGTTTGTTGGTCGAAGGGCTGGAGAGCAGTACAATAACGAGTGTCTGCAGGCAACAGTGAAGCATGGTGGAGGTTCCTTGAACGTTTGGAGCTGCATTTCTGCAAATGGAGTTGGAGATCTGGTCAGGATTAATGATGTTCTCAATGCTGAGAAATACAGGCAAATACTTCTCCATCATGCAGTAGCATCAGCGAGGCGTATGATTGGTCCCAAATTTATTCTGCAGCAGTACAACGACCCCAGACATACAGCCAGAGTCATGAAGAACTATCTTCAGCGTAAAGAAGAACAGGAAGTCCTGGAAGTCATTGTCTGGCCGCACAGAGCCCTGATCTCAACATCATCCAGTGTGCCTGGCTTACATGAAGAGACAGAAGGATGTGAGGAAGCTACATCCACAGAAGATCTGTGGTTAGTTCTCCAAGATGTTTGGAACAACCTACCGGCCGAGTTCCTTCAAAAACTGTGTGCGAGTGTACCTAGAAGAATTGATGCTGTTTTGAAGGCAAAGGGTGGTCACACCAAATATTGATCTGATTTAGATTCTCTTTTGTTCATTCACTGCATTTTGTTGATTGATGAAAATAAATGATGAACACTTTAATTTCTGAAAGCGTCTGTTTACAGCATTTTTTCACACCTGCCTAAAACGTTTGCACAGTACTGTGTGTATATATTTAATGAACAATCACAAAAACAGTTTAGGAAATTTCAGCTTTTGCCATGTTTAAAAAACTAAACAACATTATAACATAAAACCGCAGCATCAACTTCCACTGATGAAGAACAATAAACCAAACATGTCAATCAAACAGGACATCAAACACATGTGGATCACAGATTCATCACTATTTAAGGAACATTTATAAAGACTATTTAGAACGTGTATTTTTGGCAGCATTTAAAAAATAGCATCATAACTTTATTAAATAGTTTTTAATGACCAACATCACATTAACTTTATGGAAAAAGGCAATAACTGCATCCAGCATTTTTGTTTGGTTCTCCTCCATTCTTCTAACGTTCAGTGAGAGAAATCCAGCCTGTGTTGAGTTTGAACAAGTGCACTGAAGTCAGGTTGAACATCTGAGGTGGAGATGTGAAGGACAGCACAAGTGATCATCGCTGAGAGAGGACCTGCAGCTGGATCTGTTAAACTTGATCACTGAGAATGTTTGTTCACAGATGTATGGAGATCCAAAGAGAACCAACGTCTTTTGAGCATGCCTCCTCAGGTGTGGTACGATCTCCTCTTTGAGAGAAGAATAAAACTCTACCAGTGATACTGACTTACAAACACTCTGCCAAAAAATACTAAGTCTTCTATTAAGTCTGTGTTTACTGAATTGTTTCATCTTCTTATTTTTCTTCTTATTATTCTGCTCCGGTTTAGGGGTCGCCACGGCAGGTCAACCATCTCCATTTCTTCCGGTCCTCTGCATCTTCCTCCTTCAAACCAGCCACCTGCATGTCCTCTCTCACCACGTCCATAAACCTCCTCTTTGGTCTTCCTCTTCTCCTCTTTCCTGGTAGCTCCATCTTCAACATCCTCCTCCTGATATGATCCTCATCTCTCCTCTGCACATGTCCAAACCAGCAACCTTGCTTCTCTAACTTTCTCCAAAACGTCCAACCTGAGCTGTCCTTCTAATATATTCATTTCTAATCCTGTCCATCCGCGTAACACCCAATGGAACATCTCAGCATCTTTAACTCTGACACCTCCAGCTCCGCCTCCTATCTTTTCATCAGTGTCACCGTCTACAACCCATACAACATAGCTGGTCTCACTACTGTCCTGTAAACCTTCCCTTTTACTCTCACTGGTACCCATCTGTCACAAATCACTCTAGCCACTCTTCTCCACCCATTCCAACCTGCCTGCTCTCTCTTCTTCACCTCTCTTCCACACTCGCCGTTACTCTGAACTGTTGATCCCAAGTATTTAAACTCCTCCACCTTCACCTCCTCTACTCCCTCCATCCTCACCACTCCACTTTCCTCCCTTTCATTCACACTCATGTATTCTGTCTTTGACCTACTCACTCGATTCAAATTGCCATCCTTAAACGTCGCTATATGATTTATCGTTAGCTGACATATTTAATGGCTAAGAGCTCATTTCTTGGAAGATGTCCAGCACATTTGAATTGAATTTGCTGACCTGCATGAGCATCAACGATAGCGTTAGACCTTCACATCGACAGAACTGAACATGTCAAAGCAGTAAATCTCTACACAAACACATCCCAGAAACTAATGGGTGAAGGTCCACAGTGATGTTGAAGATGATGGAAATGTTAAAGTATGAGTGAAAGGCTGGTTAGGAGAAATTAATCCTCTCTGTGTTCTTTCAACAGGTGGGTCTTCAGACGATGCTTGAAGACAGAAGGGAAAGTTCTGACGACAAGAGGAAGCTCATTCCACTAAGGAGACTGAAATTAGCCTTCATGCAGGTCTTGGTGTTGATGAATGGACGGGGATTCTTCAGATGTTGCAGAGAAAGGCATCTCGATGACTGATCCCCTTCATTTCAGAGAAGTCGTTCATGAGGAAATGTCAGCAAGGCAGTCAACTTGGGAAGCCACCAAAGACTCCATTCCGACAGGTAACTACGAGCACCTGTGCTGTTCATTTGTTTCTGAAAGACGTTTGCTGTGATCACTAATCTGAGACTATTAATGAACATGGTTTTATTCCTGAGAGATTATTGACAAACACTGTTTCTGATTTCGTTGCTCTCTGTCTGTACAAGGAACCATTAAATAAATGAAAGTGAAAGTGACTATTAGTCATTGTGAACACAGTGAATCACAACCAAACACATTCTTACACACACATCATCCAGCAGGGGGCAGACAGATCCAGCTGTGGAAATCTGCCTGGATCTCTCTTTATCCCATTTCATCAACAACCATCCAACACAAAAAACACACAACGAGACTGTTCGTGGTCAGTCTTCACATTTTTATTGTAATTTGTTAATTCCAGAAAGATAATCAATCATTCATCCGTATTGCTTAAATATTTAAATTTAATATAATTAATTCCATCAGACTTTAATCTGGAGTCTTCACCATCTTGGTGGGGTTTATTTTTTACCCGTCCAGAGCACACAGGCTCCTCTGTGGACAACCAGACTTCCATCGTTGTTGATGGTCAGGCAGTTGTTGTTGCACTTGCAGTTTTGCCAGGTGTTACTGGCCCATAAAGGTTGGTCACTGTCGTCGTACATGACCAGGTTTCCGTCTGCCTGCATGATCAGGCGAGTTCCAGGTTTGTTCCAAGTGTCAGAAGCCCAGATTGGTCTCCAGCCATAAACCACAAAGTTCCCGTCATCCTAAACGAGTACAAACACACAGAAAAGGTCATTAGAAACACTGTGTCCCCTTCTGGCCACTTTATTAGAAACACTGCCTCCCAGTGTGCCTGAGAAAAGTGTGGTGTCTTCAGCAGGGGTCGTACCTGGAAGATAGCTTTGTAGTTTTTGTCGTTGGAGATCAGAAAGTCTCCCTTGTGCAGCTCCTGGTTGGTGAACAGCTTGTTTCGGCTCATTTTCCAGTGTTGGTGTGTGTGTACTCACAGTGGTAGTAGAAGCTGAGTGAAACTGAAGTGTCTGGAGAGCAGCAGGGCTACAGATGAAGCTCCTGTCATGGGTCATTTATAGCAGTGGCAACACACACACACACACACACACACCTGAACAGGGGGCGGAGCTTATTAGGCAAAACACTGTGTGCAGCAATGTGAGGGGTGATCATGATCATGAGAGAGAACTTTTAAATTATTTTTATTTAAATGAATTTGTTCAGAAACAGAAGAAAATATGAAGTTGTGGACGATGAAGAGTCGTTATTATAGAATTACTGAGAAATATTCTGTGAATATGATCTAGAAGAAATATAATCCTAATGATTATTCTGATAAATAATACAGATTATATATCATTAAAAATAAATCTGTGTATTTGTTAAATATATGTTTCTGATCTGTGAGTGAACACACTGTAAAAACTGTCCCAGATTTTGTGGAAATCTCCTAAATGTAGTCAATAATTCTGACTATGAGCTTCAGTTCTAATGGAAACCCTCCAGATCATCTGCTCATGAAGTGATTTTAATAATAACATACAAAACGGATCATTGTTAACAGAACAGCACATTTTTCAGGCAGAAAAGGCTGTTTGAAGCCTCCTTTGCAGAATTTTTAACTTAAACTTTAACTTATTTTTAACTTTGCTTACATCAAAGACGTTTCTCTTACAGACTCTGTTCTGAGGGATTGTAATTTTATTATTTTTTTTTTTTTTTAAAGAAGTTGTCAGTGTCAAACAGACAATGAAAAATCTTCTCTGTAATGTTTTGTACAAAATTTGAAAACAGTAGGGTTCTTGCAGCTCTGCTGGGATGTTCTTGCAGCTCTGCTGGGATGTTCATGCAGCTCTGCTGAGATGTTCTTGCAGCTCTGCTGGGATGTTCTTGCAGCTCTGATGGGATGTTCTTGCAGCTCTGCTGGGATTTTCTTGCAGCTCTGCTGAGATGTTCTTGCAGCTCTCCTGGGATGTTCTTGCAGCTCTTCTGGGATGTTCTTGTAGCTCTGCTGGAATGTTCTTGCAGCTCTGCTCTGATTGCATGTTTGGTTGAGCTCCTGGTGACGGCCATTACAGAAGAAATAAAAATAAGACTTTTTATTTTTATGATAGAATCTTTCTATGATCCAGGCTGACTGTCAGCAGACGCGTCTCGGTGAAACAGTTTTATCTGAAAATGTAAACTGGTTCCAACCACAGGAAGCTCTTTTACAGAAAACCATTCTGCAGTGATCCAGGCTGAGAAACAGCTCATTTGAGTAACGATGAGCCAGAAAACTGATAACTGGTTATAAAGCAGCGTTTACTACATTAATTATTAATCTGATCTTTAGGTGGAACCACACATTCAAATACAAGAACCACTCAATATTATAATCAACCAAAACTGCAGCTTTTACTGACCTAGAAATACTGTTGATATGATCCTGGACTCAGGAAGTGTCCTTCAGAGGAGACAGCTTCTACTTTTACTTTATACTCTCAGTACATTCCTGTACTTTTACTTTACACTCTCAGTACATTCCTGTACTTTTACTTTATAGTCTCAGTACATTGCTGTACTTTTACTTTATACTCTCAGTACATTCCTGTACTTTTACTTTACACTCTCAGGACATTCCTGTACTTTTACTTTACACTCTCAGTACATTCCTGTACTTTTTACTTTACACTCTCAGTACATTCCTGTACTTTTACTTTATACTCTCAGTACATTCCTGGACGTTTTACTCTCAGTACATTCCTGTACTTTTACTTTACACTCTCAGAACATTCCTGTACTTTTTACTTTATACTCTGAGTAAATTCCTGTACTTTTTACTCTCAGTACATTCCTGTACTTCTATTCTTTGATTACATTTAGGACCTGTACTTTTTCCTTTTTTTCCTTGAGTACATTTTAGAGCCTGTACTTGGCTTCACATGTAGTCAGCAAATCCGCGTTTTTACTTTTATCTGAGTCTTGTTAAGAATCATCATAAATATTTATCATTGATGATGAACTGTTGACCTTTTCAGTATCCTTCTTTATTTACGACTTCTGCAAATAGTTTGGTACGACAGTTGAACTTTGTGCCTGAACCTTGCCAGACACAGAATTCACAGAATACTTTTCTGTTTACAATTTTGTAACAAGGAATGTGGGTTAATTACTCTGTAAAATCAGGAAAGTGAATAAAAGGCTTGCAGAGGGGGAAGCACTTCGGAGGAGGTAGCTGGTGTTGGCTGGTGCCTGGCTCCCCTTGCAAGTCAAAACTGCAGATCCTGTGTCTGGTGTTCTCCTTCGTTCTATTGTCTCTGCGTACAGCAATTTTCTGACAGAATTTGGTCCTTCGAGCCGGATTGCTACAGATCCGTGTCCCTGCGGAGCACTTGGAGGACACTGAAGTCTGTACACAGCCCACGAGAGAAAGATTTTTTGGAATAGCGCTGGAAGGTTCCGGGAACCTTAGAGAGACGTCTAGAGAGTCTGGGACTCTACCAGTCTAAAGGGGATCAGAAGGATTGACCTAGAGGTCTAATTGTACTAGTACTAGTCAATTGAGATGCTCCTGAGAAGTAACTAAGGTAGTTACTATAGACTGAGGTATGTGTTTGTCTGTCTGTCTGTGTGAATGGGAGAGACCCAGTTCTGAAACAGGACAACCCGAAACCTAACGGTGCGAACATGAAGTGGTGCCTGAGGACTGGACTGGTGATCCTCTCCATCGAGGATTTAGGAGGTGGTTAACAGAATCGAAAACGTTTTTCATCTCTCGGGATTAGAACCCCAGTGGAGGACCGGACTGGACAATAGGTCCAGCCTAGAAGCTTGTTCTCCAGAGAGTGATTAACGGCCCAAAGAGGACTTTTCTAGTGACCCACCACAGTGGACTCATAAATGACTTGTTATCAAATGAAGTAAATCTTTGAGGCAGCCTTGTGAATGTTAATGGGACATACTAGAGGAGTTCAAGTTTGCAAATATTGTGGCTACAGAGCAACAGGTGTAAAGAAAGAAAATGAAAAAAAAATAGAAAGAAAAGGAAAAAAATAGAAAGGAAAAGATAAAAGAAACATTTTGATTTAACCTAGATTCTCCTGCCTGTGAGGTCTGTCATAAGGAGGGAACGCAAAGACCTAAGTCGGGGACTTGGGCACACCTAGGCAAGGGACTTAGATGGACCTTGGGTGTAACCCCGGGTGGGGACCAGTACCTAGAGGACAGTTCAAGAGAACTGAGGTAGATTGGGTCCAACTCTTTCAAGGAAAGGTTGAGAGTAATAAAAGTTTACCTTCCCTGTCGGTGAAGATCGACTGTAATAAGGTAGCGCGCTACTGCTGTCTGGGACAGGAACGGAAACTCGTTGAAATATGGCGACCTCACAGTCACAGGATCTAGGAAAAGAGATTAAGGGGAATTCGCAAAAACTGACTGTTACAGGAGATATGGAGAAGTGACTGACCCGACGATATTAGGTAGATGAGTTGTGAAACATGGGTTTCCAGAAGAAGGTTCTTAAAAGGTTTTAAAAGATTTACAGAAGAAATTAAAAGAGGAGTGCCAGAAAGGTAGAAATGGCATAAGTAAGTAAGTTAATAAATAAATAATGGAATTATATTAATAATAAAATTCACATTATGTAATTATATAATAATAAAAGAAAGAATGGTAAAATTAAAGAAACAGAGGCATGTGCAGTGAGACTCAAGGTTGAAGACATCGTGCTGCAGTAAGTGCTGCAGCTGCACCTCCCGCCCTGGAGAGACAAATGGGATCCTCCCTGAAACTACCCCCTTATGTGCAAACAAACTTATATCCAAATTTAGATGCTTTTAAAATGCCTGACGGCTCGGCTGCAAATACTAGAGGCCATAAGGGCAAGGTGGGGGAGTGGAGTAAAACAATGGGAGGACTTCTTAGCCCAGGCCGTTTAGTGAGGGCAATAAACCCAATACTGCAGATGAATGCCCCATGGTGGAAGAAACTAATCCAGCCTGGGATCCTAAACATGCAGAGACGGGAGATAGAACCTTGTTAGTATATAGAACCTGGATCCATGATGACATCAAAAAGGCTGCCGACTCTGTGACGTTTCCAAAAGAGGATCCCAATTGGTGTTGCACGGATGTGACGAACCTGATCAATTCGTACCATCTGAATGGCCCTGAAATTCAACAAGTATTCACGGCATTTTTTTACAACGGAATGGTTCAGAGTCAGAGGGGACTGGGACCCAATGGACGGGGGGAATCCTCCCGGGCTCCTAGTCCATAATAATCCACAGCTACTGCCCGCGAGTGGAGCGACTCCTAAATAGAATCAGAGCAGTATATAGGAAGAGAGCTAATTATGCAATTATTAATCAAACAAAGCAAAAAGAAGGTGAGACAGTTGTAGAATTCAGAGGAAGGTTTCAACAAGTCTTTATAGAAAACAGTGGACTACAAGAAGACAACGATGATAATGGTGCATTTAGACAACAACTAAAGAACGCATTACTGGAGGAATTTAGACCTCCTGTTAGCATGTGGATCAGAAAACATTTTGTTCAGCTTCCCACATGCACATTAGATGAGTTCATGAATTATGGCATACATGCAGAGAAAATTACAGAAATAATAAAAAAAACAATCAAAGATAGATGTTTTCTGGCAAGATGACTGTGAACCATTTTATCAAGGGAATCGAGGAAGTTGTAGAAACAGAGGAAAAGGAAGGTTTAGAGGAGGTTTTAGAGGATGAGGTGGTCGAGGCCAAGGATATGGTCCAAAGTTGAGAGATGAAGCATGTTATAACTGTGGAGAAGTGGGACATTGGGCAAAGAATTGTCCTAAACAGAAAATAGAATGACTAGATGGAAAACAGAGTAGAAAGTAGAACAGAGGGAAGAAGATGGGCAGATGTGTTACTAGATTTAGAGGATATATGTTATATAGCATATAACAAACCAGACATTAATTGTTATACCTTAATAGTTATAATAAAAAATAAAAACGTGTAATAAACCTTACACATTTTTGTGATAGTGGGGCCTATAGGACAGTAATGAGAGAAGATATAGACTGAGAAGATGTAGACTGGTTGCCAGTACTAGAAGACATCATAAATGTTCGATCTGCTAATGGGCGTATTGAAACCAAATTCTTAACTAAACCACTTGCAATAACTGACCCTGCTACGGGATCAACCGTCCATGCTCCTGCAGTACTGGCCAGTTGTTGTTCATATAATTTACTGGGTCGAGATGTGATGGTTAAATTGTATATATGTATCATTTCTGACGGTAAAGGAGGAATGATTGCAAGACGAAAATGAGAAAATAGTGACATTTTTTCAGTAAAAGCTGAAGGAGAGGTCTACTATCTGTGGACGTTAGACTTACCAACTCAAGGGCAAAGCAATATTCCAGGAAAATTACTAGAGAAAGCTCTAGTACACATCACACACAGGGGGGCGAAAAGCAATAAAAGACTCCGGAACGCCACCTAATGCCATGTCAGGGAACAACGGAACCCATCCAACCAACTACACTATTTGGCTATGTGTCCAGCTGTCACGGTGGCAGGGAGTGGGAAGGACGTCATGGTGGAGCCAGAGGTTCTAGAAATACTTTTATTAAACTGAAACAGGAATCCAGACACGAAACTGGACCATGAACAAGAAGAAAACCAAAATCCAGACACGAAACTGGAATACACAAAAGCAGCACCAAAACCACCCGTAACGACAACAGAAACGTATCAAATGAGCCGCGCTCTGTTCTGACTCATTGTGTGTCTGTGTCTGAGCTCAGGTGTGCTCCATCAGAACAGAGCGCCCTCTACTGTGAAAAACAGAAACAAACACCCGAAGTCCATACACCAGCGAGCCTGTGAACCATCACCCAGCGGCTGGGGTGCGGTCCGTGTCTCAAGGGCATGAAGGTCGCTGGTGGAAGTCCAACCCCACGACATGGGGGTCCGATGTACCTGACGAGCATAAGCATTGGACTACCGGGAGTAAGGTGGCATTGGCTTTGTTCCCCTGGATGGGAGTAAAGAAGAACCTGTTAAGAATTGAAACCATAGATTATCGATTGAGTCTATTTTTAAATGCTAGTATAAAAGCACGGGAAACAAACAGTGGGAAGCAGTCAAGCATGAGGATGATGGTGCTACAACATCGAATGGTACTTGACTTACTAACTGCTGAGAAAGGAGGGGTTTGTGTGATGTTAAATGATACTTGTTGTACGTATATTCCTGACAGCACTAGTGAAGGACACGAGATAACTGAGGCCATAGACCAGATGAAGAAAATCCAACATGCTATGTCCCAAGACAATGTTTACCCACCATGGGACCCTTCTCCTGGTTCCTATCTGGAGGATAGAAAATGACACTTTTGAAATGAATGCTACCCGTGGTTATTGTGCTTCTATTTTGTCTTTTCACAGGATGTGTCCTCCCTTGCTTGAGAGCAATGCTGTCCAGAATGATAATGCAGCCAATGCGAGGCGTGATGTTGAGTGAAGAATATTACACCCTCCTGTCAGACTACAAAGAAAACGAATACAGCGATATAGAGATCAATTTATAAAAACTTTAAACTAAGTGTAAATTGTTAAAGGTGTTATGAAAAAGGAATTGCAGAAAACTGAAAAGAGATGCAGTGCTGGAATTTATCAATGGACATTTATCAGTGATAAACAGGAGGGAAATGTTAAGAAAATCGTAAATATTTATCACTGATGATGAACTGTTGACCTTTTCGGAATCCTTCTTGTTTTACGACTTCTGCAAAGAGCTTGTTACGACAGTTGAACTTTGTGCCTGAACCTTTCCAGACACAGAATTCCTCTTTTCTGTTTACTATTTTGTAACAAGGAATGTGGGTTAATTACTCTGTAAAATCAGGAAAGCGAATAAAAGGCTTCCAGAGGGGGAAGCACTTCGGAGGAGGTAGCTGGTGTTGGCTGGTGTCTGGCTCCCCTTACAAGTAAAAACTGCAGATCCTGTGTCTGGTGTTCTCCTTCGTTCTACTGTCTCTGCATACAGGAATTTTCTGACAAACCCCTGTTCTAGATACATTCCACCACCTTCCTGTCTCATTTAGAACAGATTTTAAAATCCAGTTCCTGGTTATAATGTGTGTCATGAGTCCTGGAGAGAGAACCTACAGACTGATATTTCTTCTTTTGGTCCTCTTCAGAGAGGATGAAGATGCTGTGTATTAACTTAACGTGTCTCCATCTCAGAACAGGCTTCCTGTCCCAAAGTGATCTTGATTCACAGCAGCAAGTCCGTGTCACCCTATTGCTCTCTCTCCTTCTCCCTCTCTATCTCTCTGTCTCTCTGTCTCTCTGTCTCTGAGGAAGAGGGACAATGAAACTGTGCTGGACACCCCTGAACTAGAGCCCAGTCCCAGTGTCCATGGACCATTTCCTGATGTCCCAGGAGCTTCGACTCCACTCGTCTCTTCAGCTGCTCTGCAGACTCTGAAACTTCTCACAGCCTCTTCACCAGTCGCCGTATGTGCTCCACCTGTGTGTGTGAATTCACTGAGATAGGTTTGGGTTCCAGGTTTATCTTCTTTAGTTTAACAGTGGAGCTTCTTCTTCTTTTAGTTTTCCCGTTAGGGGTCCCCACAGAGGATTTTCCATCTCCATGTCTTCCTGTCCTCTGTGTCTAACTCTTTCACACTGACAACCTGCATGTTCTCTCAGTCAGGTCACTGCTTCACCCCAGAAAAACACTGAAGTCTAGAAGTGTAGTAACAAAACCTTGTTTCTCCATCATCCTACCAGGTATCTCCACCTCAGCAGAAGAGGATTTTACGGAAGATCTCTACCGAGGAAGATACTCTCGTCTGTGACCGACTGAGGACAGCGTCTGTTTGATCGGTGATCTCCTTGTGTTATCAGTGGCTTCACACCAAACACACACTGGATTCATTCATGAGCAAATCAGAAACATGCAGGACTGACCAGCATTTTACAGGCTTCTAGAAGATCATTCAGATGGTTCCACCACATGATGACTCAGCATCGGTGCTCTTTCAGCTTCAGTAAATATCATCAGAGTGTTTTTGTGCTCTGAGATGATGTGGAGCCTGAACTACAGCAGATCTAATTCATTATTTCACTTTTTACAGACAATCACTGGTTTAATATCTTTTCTTCTTCACCACAGCTTCATCACCCAAACCATCAAAGCTCAACATGGCCAAACCAATCACTGAAATTAACATCTCTACCAGTAAGAAAGAAGAAGAAAATTTAAGTGCTGAAGGTTTCC
Organism: Hepsetus odoe; assembly: GCA_017165825.1. Lineage (NCBI taxonomy): Eukaryota > Metazoa > Chordata > Actinopteri > Characiformes > Hepsetidae > Hepsetus > Hepsetus odoe. The sequence goes on along the minus strand of CM029390.1, from coordinate 1,595,742 downwards.
AAATGGTTCCTGGAAACCTCAGCAGTGGTACATGTGGGCCCAACGTTTTCCTCTGGTACAAAAGGGAAGAGGGAGCAGCAGCTGTCACCAGATTCCAGTTTTCATTCATGGATGAGATGAGGTCTGGTCTCATGGCCTCTGGGTTCAAACAGGTCTACAAAAAATTAACCCAGGAGAAAGTTTCATAGATCTGTGGGACATTCAGGGCACCACCCAGTATGACTTCCCCATCACGGATCTGAAGGTGACCACCCTTTTGGATGAAGAGGTTGGTTTGGTCAGAGACGGATGGGAGCGTCTGGGCTATGATTTGAAATGGGGAACTCATGGAGATCGGGTTTACATCTGGGTGATGAGAGAAGAGAAAACCTTCATCTCCAACATTACAGCTTCTATCAACTTCTCTGAAGATGTGACTCTCTTTAAGGATGGATATTTTCGAGTGGATGAAGATACCAATCGAGGAGCAAACCCTCATCGTTCTGCAGTGTTTCTCTGGATCCGTCACTCAAAGACAGGGCCAGGCATCACTGCAATACAGGTTCCTGAAGATGATCTGAAACCAAAAGGCTTCAAAAGGTTGAATGTAGACCTCAATAATGGGACCAGTGCACCTTTTGTGTATCTGTGGTACATGGAGGATCCATCTCCCACCATCCATTTCTTCACACTGTTGGTTGGTGCAACAGCTGAGACAGCCTATGAAGATCAGGGCATCCAAGTTGTGCCACAAAGCCTGAATAAGGGAACCACCGGTTTTCCTCTTTATGTCTCTTATTGGTAGATGTCCCAGCATCTGCCTCAGTGTGACCCTCTTGTCTTTCAGTAATCACGTCTCACTGAGAAGCCTTCAAAGAATCATTATTTCAGTCTGAACAGTAAAGATCGAGACAGTAATTCATGTTTAATGGTGATGGATGTGATCGGATGATCTAAAGTTAATGTAACCTGAAGCCGTCCTCTTCTTCTGTCCTCTCTGTCTCTGATTAAAGCATCATAAAAGACAGCCTGTGTCTCCTGTGTCCTGTAATGATGGGGGGTTGGGACGCTCTAGAAGGTCATAATTCCCTGAACTCATTTCAGAAACAAACTCATACAGTAACCAGAGAAACGTCTCTTTAAAAGGTGTGAATCTGGGCAGTCTAACATTAAAATAAATACCAGCTTTAATTAATGGAGATTCATCAGATCTTCAACACAAATCCACCACATACAGCTCACAAGACACAACTAGTGAAAGTGAAAGTGACGACCAGTTAGTGAGAACACCCAGCACACAGTGAACCACAACAGAACCCTTCCTGTGTGGTTAAAGCATAAGGTTCTGTGACGATGTCCTTTAAGGACCTCAGGATTGGAAGGTTGTGGGTTTGAACCAGTAGGTTATCCAGAGTTACCCTTGATCAAGGTACTGTCCCCATCACTGCTCTCCGGGTGTTGGATATGTCTTGCCCCTGCTGGACGGTGTGAGAAAGGGAATGTTTGTAATTGAGAGCACAGAGAACCACAACAAAATACATCCTCTGTATTAAACACACACACACACACACACACACACCATACACCATACACCATACAGCAGGGGGCAGACAAATCCGGGGAGCAGGGATGGGGATGGTATCTTGATCAAGAGAACCTCAGGGGAAACTACTGCTCGGAGGTTGCACCACCTTTTGATTCTGACCCCAAATAAACACCTAGAATATAAATAAGTGAAAGTGAAGTGAAAAAGTGAAAGTGACAACCCTTGTCATTGTGAGGTCACAGCACACAGTGAACCACAATGAACTTGGAACTTTCATTTTACCCATGCAAACACCGTGCAGCTATCGAAAGCACCCGGGGAGCAGTGACTGGGATGGGACCTTGCTCAAGGTACCTCAGGGCAACCTACTGGTGACGGAATCGAACTCACAATCTTCCGATGTGAGGGGGCGACTCCCTCACCACTAGACCACCGCTGCCTGAATGTCAGTTCCTGCTGTAGGCGCTGTTCTCAGGCCTTTATGTCTAACGTTTGACACCACACACTGATCAGATGAACCTCAGAATGATATAAAACCTGCTTCTGGAGCTTTAGATCCTCTCCATCTCACTTTAGCCTTTCTTTAAAGAACTGTCTTCTGTACTTTGGAGCTCCAGCTGTGGAGATCTGCCTGGATCTCTCTCTTTTTCTCCGTTTCCCATTTCATCAACAACCATCCAACACAAAAACACACAACGAGACTGTTCGTGGTCCAGAACCAGAAACGTAATCATTCATTAGTGTTGCTTAAATATTTACATTTAATATTTTTCATTCCGGAGTAGATGACCACTGGAAACCCCATCGTCAGAACTGAAGCTTCTCATAGACATGATGTTCTACTGCTAGACCCTGACAGCATGATGACCTCGCTGAGTCACTCCATCCAGTTTAGTGCTCTAATACGCTACTGGCTGATTCTTTCTCCCACTATACGTCTATTGCATCAGCACTGCTGATGTAGATCTATCTCAGCAATTAGTGACGTGCACTGTCTGCTTGCAGTCTCTGTTTTTGCCTCGTTTCTCCCGGCCTCGTCTCGTTCAGATTAAAAACCTTGAAGTCTCCACACGCTCGTGCCTCGCTTTCCCTAGAAACATGACTATTACACTAAACACACTCTTACACTAAACGCACACACACATACTTTTACTCTAAACACACTCTTTTTACACTAAACACACACAACCACATTTAAACAAAACACTGTAATGGTGTGACTCACTCTGAACGCAGGGAGCCACACAGGTTTAGGACCCAAATGCAGCACCTGAAGCTGCCAGTACCCAAAATGCACCAAAAAACCGAAGGGTGCAGCAATATCTATTGCACAGGGAGCAGTGAAGGGGACAGTACCTTGATCAAGGCAACCTCAAAGGAACCTTCTGGACTTAAACCCATGACCTTCCAATTATGGAGCCTCGTCCCTAAACAGCAGGGACGGAACCCTGCTCATGGGAACATCATGGCAACCTACAGATCTGGGATTTGAACCCGTGACCTTCTGATTCTGGGCCTGTTTTATGTTGTACTGGTGTATTTCTCTTTTTTGTTCTATTGTTTTGTCCAAAGCAGCTTCCCTGTCCTGATTACAGGGACAATCGTCTCCTGGCAGCAGCTGTTGGTTCAGACTTTAGCTGAGGAACCCAGTGGTGGTGCTGGAGGTGGGACTGGAAACCGCTGGAGCACCACCACACTGTTTTGTGTTCGGTGTCCAGCTGTGTTTTATGGATGTATATCTCACCTGAAGGACACTGCAGGTGAGGACGGTGTGAAGGCTTGTCTGTGGTGATTTCTTTAATACAGGTTTTTAACAGTGTCACTGAGCCATCATCTTATCTTCATGTCTCTGAAGGTTTTTTGATATTGCATCCAGTTTCCATGGAAGTGTTTCTTTCTCACTTTAATGTGTGAAGGTAATTCATCTGAGATGAATATAGAGACGAGTCCTGAACGTTGTTAGTTTATGAATTAATAGTGCGTTTCCAGTCATCTTCTTCTTGTTCCTCTTCTTCTTCTACTCCTTTCGGCTGTACTCATTTAGGGGTCGTCACAGTGGATCATCTGTTTCCATTACTTTCTGTCCGTGATATCGTCCTCCTTCAAACCGACAACCTGCATGTCCTCTCTCACTACAGCCATTTCCATCCTTGTTGCAAAATCTACAGCCATCTGTCCTTCAGAATTCCTCTCCTTGACACTGTGCCTACCCATCACCTCCTGATCACCTCTGTTCCCTTGGCCAACATGACCATTAAAATCTGCACCAATCACCACTCTCTCTCCCCTGGGTATACTCTCTATCACTTCATCTAACTCACTCCACAATTCTTCTTTCTCTTCCATCTCACAACCAACTTGTAGAGCATAAACACTAACACCAATCATCATCACACCTTCAACTTCCAGCTTCAAACTCATCCCCCTCCCTGACACCCTCTTCACTCTCCACATAGTCTTCCTTCAGGATAACTCCTCCCCGTTCCTCCTTCTATCCACACCATGGTAGAACAGTTTAAACCCTCCTCCAGTACACCTGGTCTCACTACCCTTCCATCTAGTCTCTCACTCACAGAAGATCAACCTTCCTTCTCTCCATCATATCAGCTCATTCTCTACCTTTATCAGTCATGCTGCCAACATTCAGAGTCCCTCCCTCACTTCCACTCTCCTCCACTTCCTTCTCTCCTCCTCCCTCTGGACATGCCTTCCTCCTCTTCTTCTTCTTCTTCTTCTTCTTTGTCCAACAGTAGTCCAGTGTCCACCAGCACCCTGTAGGCTAACAGCACTGATGGCGGTCGTTGTTAACCCGAGCCTCGACCGATCCGGTATGGAAGTCTGTTTCGTTGTCCACATATTGATTTGGAAAAAGTTTTTCACTTGATGCCTTTCCTGACGTAACCCTTCCCATTTACCTGGTACTGGGACCAGCACAAAGAAATACACTGGCTTGTGCATCCCTAGTGGCTGGGTCATCCTTTTTATTAATGAACGTTGCAGGGAACAATGAACGTTGCAGGGCTGAGGAGGACGTCCCGTCCCCCACCGTGGACTGTCCTGCTGTGTTTTATGTGGACGAGTCACTACCACAGGTGATCAAACACAGTTTGAGTTAGGACACGTGGGGAAACTTCATCATCAGGATCAGGATAAATGTTTTAGGCTTTTGAGTTTGGGTCAGGATTAGGATTAACCCCTTGTGGTTTGGCTCAAGATTAAGATTAAAGTTTTGGGGTTTGGGTCAAGGTTAGGATTAAGGTTTTGGGTAAGGATTTTGATTAATATTTTTTGTCAGGATTAGGATGAAGTTTTTGGATCAGGATTAGGATTAATATTTTGAGTATTTAATATGACAGAGAAAGAAAGTAACATCTAAAAGACACACAGCTCTACCTGGTGGCCTGAAGTAGCAACTGTTCAGAGTTCAATGATCACCACTGTCCCTATACACACTCATTACCTGTGTGTGTGTGTGTGTGTGTGTGTGTTTGTGTGTGTGTGTGTGCGCAGGGAGGACTTGAAGAAATATCTGAGGAGGTCTGATCTGAAGCAGGAGTTTGTGTGTGTGTGTGTCAGAAAGACTAAAAACAGATCAAAGCTTCACCTAAGACTGGATGTCACACATACACACACACACACAGACTCACACACACACAATGATGATGATGGTGAGGATGGTGATGATGATGATGAATTGTGATGATGATGCTGATGATGGGTGGTGGTGGTCTAGTGGTGGTTCTTGCCTATGGATCTGTGGATCAAGAGGTCCCAGGTTCGAATCCCACCTCCAGCACTATCACCACTGGGTACCTGAACAAGACCCTTAACCCTGAATTGCTGCAGGGGGACTGTCCCTGTAATTAGGACAAGTGTCCACCACACAGTCCAATCTTCAGATGTTGCAGAGAAAGGGACTTGAAAGACCTGGAAAGTTTGACAATATAAGAAGAGTCAAATGTAACACCAAAATTTCCAACTGTTTAAGAGGGGACAATAAGTGAGCTCCCAGAAGAAAAGGTGAGGATGTGTCTGATGATGGATCCACTTTGATATAGAGAAGCTTGGTCTTTGTTAGGATTTTTTTAGGACTTTGTTAGTCTCTCTCTGTCTCTCTCTCTCTCTCTCCCTCTCTCTCTGTCTGTCTCTCTTTCTCTCTCTCCCTCTCTCTCTGTCTCTCTCTCCCTCTCTCTCTGTCTCTCTCTCTCTCTCTCTCTCTCTCTCTCTATTTTGTAAAAAAGGAGGAATGTTGTTGACTCTGAATTTAAACAGCAGAGAACTGATCATGGTTCAGGCTCCTATAAAGATCATCGGCTGCTGTTCACGTCGGATTCTCTGTTTTCTAACTACAAACAGGAGGCTTGTGACTGAAGCTGATTAATGAATGTTCTTGCTGTAAATAATATATTTCTAATGTTGGACAGTCACAAACAGAGACAGAGAGACAGATCTGGGAAAGATGTGCAGCAGGTCAGGACGATTAAAGATAGAAATGGAAACGTACTCACAGGTGAGCAGATGGAAGGAGAACTTTGAGGGGCTGATGAATGAAGAAAATGAGAGAGCGAGAAGATCGTGAACCAGGAAGCAGAGCAAATAAGCAAGATGGAAGTACATGGAGAACATGAAGGACCTGGATTGTGATGAAGAACAGAAATCCTCATCGTCAAGAAGAACACAAGAGGAAGCAGGAGTTCAGGGCGACAGTCTAAAGAGGAAATTAGAAACCCTGCTGTAACTCCAGACTCCACTTCTTTAATCACACTTTGCAGGGCAGCGGTGGCCTAGTGGTTACGGAGTCGGCCACAGGATCGGAAGATTGTAGGTTCAAACCCCTTACCAGTAGGTTGCCCTGAGGTACCCTTGAGCAAGGTACCGTCCCTGTCACTGTACCGTCCCTGTCGCTGCACGGTGTTTGCATGGGTTAAATGCAGAGGTCCAATTATGTTGTGGTTCACTGTGTGCTATGCTGTGACCTCGCAATGACAAGGGTTGTCACTTTCTTTTTTTTCTAACAGATGGTCTCACTTGTTCCTCAAGCACCCTCTGAAACCCTCAGATGATGGTGAGCTGTCCTAGTCATGCTGCAGCAAAGCATCTCCAAACCATGACATTTCCACCTCCATTCTTCACAGTTGGTATGAGGTTCTTTTCCTGAAGCGCTGTATTTAGTTTACGCCAGACATGTCTTCTGTTCTGGTGTTTAAATAATTCAGTTTTAGACTCATCTGTCCAAAGAACATTATTCCAGAAGTCTTGGTCATTGTCTACATTCTCTCTGGCAAACTTCAGTCTGGCCTTGATGTTTCTCTGAGAGAGTGAAGGTTCCTCCTTGCACTTCAATTATGAACTTAAAGTTCTGTCTCTTTCTGATTGGAGAGGCACTTTGTCATCAACAGCAGCAAGAGCCTGCAGGAGGTCCCGTGATGACATTTTAGGGTTTTTGAAGACTTCTTTTAGCATCTTGTGGTCTGCTCTTGGAGTGAACTTGCTTGGATGTCCAGATCTGCTCATGCTGGCAGTTGTTATGGAAGTCTTCCACTTGTAGACTGTTTTCCGGACAGTGGAACGGCTGATTATACATTCTTCTGAGATCTTTTTAAATCCCTTACCAGACTTAAGCTGCTACAATCTTCTTTCTGAAGGCCTCAGACAGCCCTTTTGATCTCACCATGGTGTTCACTCTCACCTCAAAAGTCAGAAACACTGAACTAAATGTCTGAGGTTTAAAGGGTCAACCCTCCTTCAAAATGCTGAGTAACAATGTTGTGATCATGTGACCTGATGTGCTACACCTGTGTGTGATTGGAGCCGTTTTAATTGGGAATAAAGGTGGGCGTGTCCTAATTTATTCCTCACAAGAAATCACATTTTTGTAGAATTACGTTTTACAGGAAATTGTGAAAAAGTCTTGTCTTCAGTTTCAGTTGTTTAGTTATTTTACTTGAATCTTAAAGTTATTCACACGACTGTAGATAAAGGACATTTCTGAATAACACTACATCATATCAAGCTCAATGAAAGGTCAAAGGTTAAAATATATCTTTCTGTCAACAGTGCGATGCTTAATCCAGTCTACTCTTTCTGTGGAACTGGGTGTGAGTTGATTTGCTGTATAAACAGAGATTGGTTGCCCAAACACTAAGATTAAAAAAGGACATGAAGGACCTGGATTATGATGAAGAACAGAAATCCTCATCATCAGTCGGAACACAAGAGGAAGCAGGAGTCCTGCAGTCCTGGAGTGAGAACCTACAGACTGATATTTCTTCTTTTTGTCCACTTCAGAGAGGATGAAGATGCTGTGTATTAACTTAACGTGTCTCCATCTCAGAACAGGCTTCCTGTCCCAAAGTGATCTGGATTCACAGCAGCATGTCCTTGTCACCCTATTGCTCTCTCTCATTCTCCCTCTCTGTCTCTCCTTGTCTCTGTCTTTGGAGGAAGAGGGACAATGAAACTGTGCTGGACACCCCTGAACTAGAGCTACGTCATATCCCAGTGTCCATGGACTTTATCCCCAACATCCCGTTGCATTCCAAGGATTTTCCACAAATGTGAGGCTCCAACATCATCAGATATGGGTTCCACAAACATGTACAGATGCTCCTCCTGTGTTCCTCCGTATTTATGAGGTGAAGCAACAAAAGATGTTCCCTCCTGAAGATGTTCTAAACTCAGAACAGAAGAATGGATCATTTAGTGGTTGTCATGTTTCGCCGTTCGCTATGAAAGAGAAAAGCGGAGGCGCAAATGCACGGAGAATACAGTTTAATCACACACACAAACAGCACACAATGGTGAACGGACAATTCCGGATCGGCTTGGCTGCCTTAAGTGATCTCCGTTCCAGGTGTTGCAGATCCTGTTGAAAATGCGAGCAAGAGTAAAAACACGGCTAGTACTCCGGAGATCGGGATCGAACTCCGGGTCGCGCCGTGATAGGCGTGACAGGACCCCCCCTTTCATGTGCGGGCTCCGACCGCACTGACCCAGGAGGGCCACCATCCGCAGCCTCCGAGGAGTGTGCAGATAGGCCTGTGCGCCTGGGAGGTCGCCCCCGGGGAAGCGGAGCAGGCCGATTTGGGTGATTTCTATGGAAATCGGCCTTGAGCTGGGGACAAAGAACGTCTCTCGCGGCAACCCAGCTCCGCTCCTCCGGACCATATCCCTCCCAGTCTACCAGGTACTGCAACGCTCCTCGGTGACGGCGGGAGTCCAGGATCTCGGTGATCCTGTGTGCTGGACCCCTGTCCGTCTCAATGGGCGGAGGCGGCTCTCTCATGACACTCCCTCGAGCTAATGGTCCCGGGATCACCGGCTTTAGAAGGGAGACATGAAAAGTAGGGTGAACATTCATGGACGGGGGCAGTTTCAGGCGGTATGTGACCGGGGTTATTCTATTCTCTATCACAAATGGACCTATGAATCGGGGCGATAATTTTTTACAGGGTAGTTTGAGGTTGAGGTCTTGAGTGGAGAGCCATACCTTGTCACCCGGTGTGTACCTCGGGGCTTCTCTCCGGTGTCGGTCTGCCTGGGCGCGAAAGCGACGAATCGCCCGTTCGATGTGCGCATGGGCCCTCTCCCACACCCGCTCTGCACCCTTGAACCAGTTGTCTACGCTGGGGACCTCCGTGGGAGTAGGGTCCCAGGGGCAAAGCGGTGGTTGGTACCCCAGCACGCATTCGAACGGGGTCATCCTGGTGGAGGAGTGACGCAACGAGTTTTGAGCGTACTCTGCCCAGTAGAGGTACTCAGCCCAGTCGTGTTGCCGGTTGTAACAGTACGCCCGGAGGAATTTGTTCAGATTCTGAATGGTCCTCTCCGCCAGGCCGTTGGTCTGCGGGTGGTGACCAGACGAGAGGCTGACCGTGACCCCGAGTTTCTTTAGGAAGGCCCGCCAAACCCGTGACGTAAACTGGGACCCTCGATCCGATAGGATATCCTCCGGGAGTCCGTAGAACTGGAACACGTTCTGGAACCAAGCATCTGCGATTTGGAGAGAGGAGGGAAGGCTGGCAAAAGGGACGAATCGACATCCTTTAGAGAACCGGTCTACTACCACTAGAACACAGGTGTGCCCCTTAGACCTGGGTAGCTCCGTGACTAAGTCTATGGACAGATGCGTCCATGGCCTCTGGGGCACTGGAAGAGGTTGGAGCTTACCGGCAGGCATCTCTCGCGGGGTCTTTGTTCTTGCACAGATCTCGCATGACCGAACAAAAGCCCGGACGTCTTGGGTGAGCGTGGACCACCAATATCGCCTGTTCACCTTGTCTAAGGTGCGTGCTATACCCGGGTGCCCTGCTGCTGGAGAGACATGGACCCACCTGAGCAAGGGCCTGCGGAACCGCTCTGGCACATACACCCGATCGGGAGGGCATTCCCCCGGCCTGGGATTGCGCCCGGCTTCCCGGAGGATGTCCCGCTCAAGGTCCCACTGCACCGGGGCAGCCACCACCGTTGGAGGCAGGATGGGTACTGGTTCTCTCTGGGCCTCCAACGGGTTATGCATGCGGGACAATGCATCTGCCTTCCCATTTTTGGACCCGGGGCGATACGTGATAGAAAACGAGAACCGAGTGAAGAACAAAGCCCACCTGGCCTGACGAGGGTTGAGTCTTTTGGCCTGCCGGATGTACTCCAGATTCTTATGATCGGTGAGCACCATGAATGTATGTCGAGCACCCTCTAACCAGTGGCGCCACTCCTCCAATGCTGCTTTGACTGCTAGCAGTTCCCTATTCCCTATATCGTAGTTTTGCTCCGCCGGGGTCAACTTGCGTGAATAGAAGGCGCACGGATACAATTTACTGGGGTTGCCATGGTTTTGGGATAAGACAGCTCCCAGTCCCACTTCGGATGCATCTACCTCTACGATAAAAGGCCTCCCGGGGTCTGGGAGTTTAAGGATAGGTGCGGTCGTGAAACGTTTTTTTAACTCCTCAAAAGCTACACGCGCCCCCCGAGTCCAGCTCAAGGACACCGGTTTGCCTCTCAGCAAGGAGGACAGGGGAGCTGCCACTGTGCTAAAGTTTCTGATGAACCTACGGTAAAAGTTGGCGAACCCCAGAAATCTCTGTAACTGTTTGACGGTACGGGGCTCAGGCCAATGCATGACCGCCTCTACCTTGCCTTTCTCCATCCTTACCCCCCGGGGCCCGATGAGGTAACCAAGGAACCCTATCTCTGCCTTGTGAAACTCGCATTTCTCCGCCTTTACGTACAACCCGTGTGAGAGCAAACGAGAGAGCACCCTGCCTACCTGGGAGACGTGTTTGGCATAGGATTTGGAAAAGACTAAAATGTCATCCAGATACACTATTACAAATTTGCCTAGCATGTCTCTCAGGATGTCGTTAACGAAGGACTGGAAGACAGCTGGAGCATTTGCGAGTCCGAACGGCATCACCCTGTACATGTAGTGGCCTGAGGTGGTACTGAATGCTGTCTTCCATTCGTCCCCTTTTCGTATCCTCACCAAGTTGTACGCACTGCGGAGATCTAGTTTCGTAAAGATTTTGGCCCCTTGGAGTTGTTCTAAGGCAGAGGGAACCAGGGGGAGCGGGTAGCGGTACTTAACAGTCACCGAATTCAGGCCTCTGTAGTCGATGCACGGCCTGAGTCCTCCGTCTTTCTTCTTCACGAAGAAAAACCCGGCGGAGGCTGGCGAGGTGGACCGCACGATGAACCCCTGAGCTAATGCCTCGGCAATGTACTCCTCCATTGCTCTCGTTTCCGGGCCCGATAACGGGTAGATGCGAGAGCGAGGGGGTGTAGCACCAGTCAGGAGGTCAATCGCACAGTCCCAGGGTCTGTGGGGGGGAAGCCGCATAGCCCTTTTGGAGCTAAAGACCTGCCTCCAGGCGGCATACTCGTTTGGGATGGCCGGAGGTAGGTGAGCCAAGGGGCTCTCCACTGAGGTAGAGGACACAGATAGCCTTGGGGGAAGGCACTGAGCAGCGCACCTTGGGGCCCATGACTGGATCTGTCCCGTTGCCCAGTCCACTACAGGGTTGTGAGACCTCAACCACGGAAGACCTAATACCATCTCATAGCTGGACTGGGTAAGGACAAAGAATGTGATGTGCTCTGTATGGGACGGCTGGACGGTAAGTTTAACCGGGTCGGTTACCTGTGACAACCTGTTGTTCGGGATGGGTCTCCCATCCACGACTCGGATGGTAACCGATCGGTCCAATGCGTGATGAGGTACCCGCAGGCGATCTGCAACGGAAGCGGAGAGGAAGTTGCCAGCCGATCCGGAGTCTATTAGTGCTGAAACATAAAACATATTATTCGCGTAGCCCACAGCAACCCTCACCAAGCACTGGTCAGTCAATAAAGCAGCCTTTGAACAAACTGTTCTTACATAGTCTTTCTGCCTTATGGCTGGACAGTCCTTCTTCCAGTGCCTTGGACTGCCACAGTGATGGCAAAGTCTCCAACTCCCTTGCCGTTCCTTTTCGGACTTGGGTCTTGTGGCTCCGAGTTCCATTGGTTCTCCCCACTCCCGCTCCTCGGGCTTCCGTGGGGAAGCCACCCGGACGGGTGATGTGCGAGGGGGACTCCGAGGGCGTGGCCGTGGAGATCGGGGTGGCTGGGACCGGCGGTGCTGGTCCAGTCGGATTGCTAGATCGATGACTTCGTCTAGCTCCAGTCCCACATCCCTGCAGGCTAACTCCCGCTGGAGTTCCTCGTGCAGACCTGCCCTGAACACCGTGAGGAGGGCCCGGTCGTCCCACCTGCTATCCACCGCGAGGATGCGGAATTCCATTGCGTAGTCCGCAGCCGAGTGCGCCCCCTGCCGGAGCCTCAGCAGTCTGTCCCCACCGGCTAGTCCATGGGCGGGATGGTCAAAGACGGCACGGAACTGGTCACAAAACCGAGCATAAGAACGTACCGCCCCGTGCTCTCGGTCCCAGACTGCTGTAC
>CM029390.1:1566864-1582779 GCA_017165825.1 Hepsetus odoe | reverse complement strand
AGAAATCACATTTTTGTAGAATTACATTTTACAGAAAATTGTGAAAAAGTCTTGTCTTCAGTTTCAGTAGTTTAGTTATATTACCTGAATCTTAAAGTTATTCACACGACTGTAGATAAAGGACATTTCTGAATAACACTACATCATATCAAGCTGAATGAAAGGTCAAGGGTTAAAATATATCTTTCTGTCAACAGTGCGATGCTTAATCCAGTCTACTCTTTCTGTGGAACTGGGTGTGAGTTGATTTGCTGTATAAACAGAGATTGGTTGCCCAAACACTAAGATTAAAAAAGGACATGAAGGACCTGGATTATGATGAAGAACAGAAATCCTCATCATCAGTCGGAACACAAGAGGAAGCAGGAGTCCTGCAGTCCTGGAGTGAGAACCTACAGACTGATATTTCTTCTTTTTGTCCACTTCAGAGAGGATGAAGATGCTGTGTATTAACTTAACGTGTCTCCATCTCAGAACAGGCTTCCTGTCCCAAAGTGATCTGGATTCACAGCAGCATGTCCTTGTCACCCTATTGCTCTCTCTCATTCTCCCTCTCTGTCTCTCCTTGTCTCTGTCTTTGGAGGAAGAGGGACAATGAAACTGTGCTGGACACCCCTGAACTAGAGCTACGTCATATCCCAGTGTCCATGGACTTTATCCCCAACATCCCGTTGCATTCCAAGGATTTTCCACAAATGTGAGGCTCCAACATCATCAGATATGGGTTCCACAAACATGTACAGATGCTCCTCCTGTGTTCCTCCGTATTTATGAGGTGAAGCAACAAAAGATGTTCCCTCCTGAAGATGTTCTAAACTCAGAACAGAAGAATGGATCATTTAGTGGTTGTCATGTTTCGCCGTTCGCTATGAAAGAGAAAAGCGGAGGCGCAAATGCACGGAGAATACAGTTTAATCACACACACAAACAGCACACAATGGTGAACGGACAATTCCGGATCGGCTTGGCTGCCTTAAGTGATCTCCGTTCCAGGTGTTGCAGATCCTGTTGAAAATGCGAGCAAGAGTAAAAACACGGCTAGTACTCCGGAGATCGGGATCGAACTCCGGGTCACGCCGTGACAGGCGTGACAGTGGTGAATGAATGTAGCGGGAGAGATCCAGGACCTAAACCCATCAGCAGCACTAAAGGACCCTGGTGAGTTTCCACCCTCCCTCCCACAGAGAGATTGTTTTTGGTGATTTTTAGATTTCCAGAATTTCCTGATTTCTCTTGTTTTTTAGTTTTATTCGCGTTCATTCGAATGGAACAGGTTCTCTGAGATCTGATTGGGCCACTCGTATTACGAGATTGCACATCCTTATTTCAAATAGTGACCCTCCACCGAGAGCAGGTGTTCTCCTCATAAGCTCCACCCCCTCCTGAGCAGGTGAGTGTGTGTCCCCTGCTATAAATGATCTGCTGCAGGAGCTTCGACTCCACTCGTCTCTTCAGCTGCTCTGCAGACTCTGAAACTTCTCGCAGGCTCTTCACCAGTCGCCATAAGTGCTCCACCCGTCCGTGACTTTTATTGGAGATTACTGGAGATTTTATATGCACATTTTTATATTTATATATTTATATGTGTGTGTATATATATGTGTGTGTGTGTGTGTGTGTGTGTGTGTGTGTGTCTGTGTGTGTGTGCTCTACTGAGCCCAGGTGTAAATCCACTGAGACAGGTTTGGGTTCCAGGTTTATCTTTAGTTTAAAAGTGGAGCTTCTTCTTCTTTCAGCTGCTCCAGTTAGGTGTCTCCACAGCAGATTGTCCATCTCCATGACTCATGTCCTCTGTGTCTACCTTTTCATACCGACTGCCTGCATGTCCTCTCTCTGTCTCACTTCTCTCACTTTGTCTGCAAACCGTCCCAACTGTCCCTCTAATAAACTCGTCCCAAGATGTCAGTACTGGGGTGATGTTGCTGCTCCACCCCTGGTTTAGTGGGACAGTGTGGAGGTTTGAACGGTTCCTTTAAGGCGAGTCAGTTCCTTTAAATCACCCTTATTTGGGAGAGTCAGCTCTGATAGTTCTGCACAAAGATTCACCTGTAAAAAGAGGAATCTTTAGTAAATGGAGTGGAGTTCACTCTCCGCTGGAGTGCTGATTCAGTCAGGTCACTGCTTCACCCCAGAAAAACACTGAAATGTAGATATGCAGTAAGAAAACCTTGTTTCTCCATCATCTTACCAGGGATCTCCACCTCAGCAGAAGAGTCTATCCAGAAGATCTTCGCCGAGGAAGATTCTCTCGTTTGTGACCGATTGAGGACAGCGTCTGTTTGATCGGCAATCTTGTGTTATCAGTGTCTTCACACCAAACACACACTGGATACATTCATGAGCAAATCAGAAACATGCAGGACTGACCAGCATTTTACAGGCCTCTAGAAGATCATTCAGATGGTTCCACCATGTGATCACTCAGCATCGGTGCTCTTTCAGCTTCAGTAAATATCATCAGAGTGTTTTTGTGCTCTGAGACGATGTGGAGCCTGAACTACAGCAGATCAAATTCATTATTTCACTTTTTACAGACAATCACTGGTTTAATATCTTTTCTTCTTCACCACAGCTTCATCATCCAAACCATCAGAGCTCAAAATGGCCAAACCACTGAAATTGAAATCTCTGTCAGTGAGAAAGAAGAAGACGAGTTGCGTGTAAGAGGTTTCACCAAAGTTTCTGGAAACCTCAACAGTGGTACATCAGGGTCGGATGTGTTCCTCTGGTGCAAAAGGCAGGATAAAGCAGGACCTTTCACCAGAATCCAGTTTTCATTCATGGAACAGATGAGTTCTGGTCTTGAAGCCAGTAGGTTCACACTGGTTGACAAAAACATAAACGAGGGAAACAAAGGTGATGAAATTTATCTGTGGTACTTTCAGGGCAACTCTCCATATGACTTCCCCATCAAGGACCTGCAGGTGACCACTCGTTTGGATGATGAGATTGATTTAGTCAGAGAAGGATGGGAGTGTCTGGGCTGTGATATGAACCGGAGAGCTGATGGAGATCCAGTTTACATCTGGGTGAAGAGAAATGAAACAACCTTCATCTCCAGCATTAGAGCCTCTGTCGACTTCTCTGAACATGAGGCTATCCTTAAGGATGGATACTTCAGAGTGGATGAAGATACTAACCGAGGAGCAAACCCTCATCGTTCTACAGTCTTTCTCTGGTACCGTCACTCCAAGGATCAAGGTCGTGGCATTACTGACATGGATGTTTCTCTTGGGTTAAAGCATCATAAAAGACAGCCTGTGTCTCCTGTGTCCTGTAATGATGGGGGGTTGAGGACGCTCTAGAAGGTCATAATTCTCTGAAATCATTTCAGAAACAAACTCATACAGTAACCAGAGAAACATCTTAAAAGGTGTGAACCTGGGCCGTCTAAAATTAAAATAAATACCAGCTTTAATTAGTGGAGATTCATCAGATCTTCAACACAAATCCACCACATACAGCTCATGAGACACAACTAGTGAAAATGAAAGTGACTACCAGTCAGTGTGAACACCCAGCGCACAGTGAACCACAACAGAACCCTTCCTGTGCAGTTAAAGCATAAGGTTCTGTGATGATGTCGTTTAAGGACCTCAGGATTGGAAGATTGTGGGCTTGAATCCCCAACCAGTAGGTTATCAAGAGTTACCCTTGATCAAGATACCGTTCCCGTCACTGCTCCCCGGGTGTTAGATATGTCTGGCCCCTGCTGGACGATGTGTGAAAGTGCATGTTTGTCATTGTGAATACAGTGAACCACAACAAAATACATCCTCTGTATTAAACATACACACACACACACACACACACTTACACTGTCCAGCAGGGGACAGACATATCCAGCACGCAGGGAGCAATGATAGGGAAAGTACAAGGGAAGCTCAGGGGAACAAAGTAGTCTGATCTTCCGATCCTGGGACCTAAACACAGCACTGCCTCAAACACAGAGCTTCTCTGACCAGGAATCAACGCTGGGCTGCTGGTTCCTACACACTCGAGCTCCAGGGAAAGAGCTCACCTCAGTTTACACTCACATTCACAGCCAGGACAGCAGCAGGTGGAGGAGGACAGCCTGGTCCACTGTATGAAAAACCCAGGAAATAACAAGGACAATCCGACAACAATCAAAGTCTGAGGACAAACACCTGCTTTTAAAAACAGAGACAAGAATCTGTCTTCATTTTAAAGCAAACCAGCGTTAGACCTTCACATCGACTGAACCGAACAAGTCAGAGCAGAACATCTCTACACAAACACATCCCAGAAACTAGTGGGAGAAGGTCTACAGTGATTCTGAAGATGATGGAAATGTTAAAGGATGAGTGCAGAGCTGCTTAGGAGAAGTTAATCCTCTCTGTGTTCCTTCAACTGGTGGGTCTTCAGACGACGCTTGAAGACAGAAGGGACAGAAGACTTCAAAGAATCCTTATTTCAGTCTAAACAGTAAAGGTTGAGACTATAATCATGTTTAATGGTCATGGATGTGATCGGATAATCTAAAGTTTATGGAACCTGAAACTGTTCTCTTCTTCTGTCTATTCTGTCTTTGATTAAAGCCTCATATAAGACAGCCTGTGTCTCCTGTGTCCTGCAGTGATATGGGGAGGACGCTCTAGATCAGGGGTGGGCAATTATTTTTCCAAAGTGACCACATGAGAAATGTTTTTAGAGGGTTAGAATATGTATAATATACTTCATATATACCTCATACCTTTAATATACTAAATTAAGTTCCAATATATATGATATCCCACTAAACTAGATACCATTATATTAGAGGGACCGGTCAGGTTAGACGTCTTGGAGACAAAGTGAGAGAAGCTCACTTCTACTAAGTCTGTGTTTACTGAATTGTTTCATCTTCTTATTTTTCTTTCAGCTGCTCCGGTTTAGGGGTCGCCACAGCAGATCAACCATCTCCATTTCTTCCGGTCCTCTGCATCTTCCTCCTTCAAACCAGCAACCTGCATGTTGCTCTCTCACCATGTCCATAAACCTCCTCTTTGGTCTTCCTCTTCTCCTCTTTCCTGGTAGCTCAATCTTCAACATCCTCCTCCTGATATGATCCTCATCTCTCCTCTGGACACGCCCAAACCAACGCAACCTTGCTTCTCTTACTTTGTCTCCAAAACGTCCAACCTGAGCTGTCCTTCTAATATATTCATTTCTAATCCTGTCCATCCGCGTCACACCCAATGGAACATCTCAGCATCTTTAACTCTGACACCTCCAGCTCCGCCTCCTATCTTTTCATCAGTGTCACCGTCTACAACCCATACAACATAGCTGGTCTCACTACTTTCCTGTAAACCTCCCCTTTTACTCTCACTGGTACCCGTCTGTCACAAATCACTCCAGCCACTCTTCTCCACCCATTCGAACCTGCCTGCACTCTCTTCTTCACCTCTCTTCCACACTCGCCGTTACTCTGAACTGTTGATCCCAAGTATTTAAACTCCTCCACCTTCACCTCCTCTACTCCCTCCATCCTCACCACTCCACTTTCCTCCCTTTCATTCACACTCATGTATTCTGTCTTTGACCTACTCACTTTCATGGCGATTCAAATTGCCATCCTTAAACGCTGCTATATGATTTATCATTAGCTGACATATTTAATGGCTAAGAGCTCATTTCTTAGATGTCCAGCACATTCGCTGACCTGCATGAGCATCAACACCAGCGTTAGACCTTCACATCGACGGAACTGAGCAAGTCAAAGTAGTAAATCTCTACACAAACACATCCCAGAAACTAATGGGTGAAGGTCCACAGTGATGTTGAAGATGATGGAAATGTTAAAGTATGAGTGAAAGGCTGGTTAGGAGAAATTAATCCTCCCTGTGTTCCTTCAACAGGTGGGTCTTCAGACGATGCTTGAAGACAGAAGGGAAAGTTCTGACCACAAGAGGAAGCTCATTGCACCACTAAGGAGACTGAAATTAGCCTTCATGCAGGTCTTGGTGTTGCTGAATGGACAAGGATTCTTCAGATGTTGCAGGGAAAAGGGATCTGTAAGACCTGGAAACGCTGACAGTATGAGAGGGACGAATGGCAAGGACGAAGGGTGAGGATGTGTCTCAATGATTGATCCGCTTCGATGCAGAGAAGTCGTTCATGAGGAAATGTCAGCAAGGCAGCCAACTTGGGAAGCCAACCAAAGTCTCCAGACATTCCGACAGGTAAGTACGAGCACCTGTGCTGTTCATTTGTTTCTGAAAGACGTTTGCTATGATCACTAATCTGAGATTATTAATGAACGTGGTTTTGTTCCTGAGAGATTATTGACAAACACTGTTTCTGATTTAGTCACTCTGTCTGTACAAGGAACCATTGAAGAAATGAAAATGAAAGTGACTATTAGTCATTGTGAACACAGTGAATCACAACCAAACACATCCTCACACACACATCATCCAGCAGGGGGCAGACAGATCCAGCTGTGGAAATCTGCCTGGATCTCTCTTTATCCCATTTCATCAACAACCATCCAACACAAAAAACACAACGAGACTGTTCGTGGTCAGTCTTCACTGTTTTATTGTAATTTGTTAATTCCAGAAAGATAATCAGTCATTCATCTGTATTGCTTAAATATTTAAATTTAATATAATTAATTCCATCAGACTTTACTCTGGAGTCTTCACCATCTTGGTGGGGTTTATTTTTTACCCGTCCAGATCACCTCGGCTCCCCTGTGGACGACCAGGCTTCCATCGTTGTTGAGGGTCAGGTAGTTGTCATTGCTCACACTGTTCTTCCAGGAGTTACTGGCCCATAAAGGTTGGCCACAGCTGGTGTACATGACCAGGTTTCCGTCCGTCTGCATGATTAGGCGAGTTACAGGTTTGTTCCAAGTGTCAGAAGCCCAGATTGGTCTCCAGCCATAAACGACAAAGTTCCCGTCATCCTAAACAAGTACAAACACACAGAAAAGCTCAATAGAAACACTGTGTCCCCTTCTGGCCACTTTATTAGAAACACTGCCTCCCCAGTGTGCCTGAGAAAAGTGTGGTGTCTTCAGCAGGGGTCGTACCTGGAAGATAGCTTTGTAGTTTCTGTCGTTGGAGATCAGAAAGTCTCCCTTGTGCAGCTCCTGGTTGGTGAACAGCGAGTTGCGGCTCATTTTCCTGAAACATGGTTATAACTTTTTTAATCATTCTCTTTAAGAAGAGGAGGAAGGTGAGGGTGGAGTGGAGGAAGCTGAAGAAGGAGGACTGGAAGGTGGAATTGAGGCAGGAGTTAATACGGGTACTGGGAGGAGTTGAAGAGCTACCGGATTGCTGGGAAACTGCTGTAGAAGTGATAAAGCAGACGGCTAGAAATGTACTTGTTGTGACATCTGGAAGGAAGAAGGAGGAGATGGAAACTTAGTGGTGGAACCAAGAAGTCCAGGAGTGTATACAGAAGAAGAGGGAGGAGAAGAAGAAGTGGGACAGTCAGAGAGATGAAGAAAGTAGATAAGTGTACAAGGAGATGAACCACAGGGTGAAGAAAGCAGTGGTGAAGGCCAAAGATAAGGTGTTTGGTGAATTGTATGAGAGGTTGGACAGTAAAGAGGGAGAAAAGGACATTCACTGATTGGCTAGACAGAGAGACAGATCTGGGAAAGATGTGCAGCAGGTCAGGACGATTAAAGATAGAAATGGAAACGTACTCACAGGTGAACAGAGCGTGTTGAGCAGATGGAAGGAGAACTTTGAGGAGCTGATGAATGAAGAAAATGAGAGAGAGAGAAGACTGGATGATGTGAGGATCGTGAACCAGGAAGTGCAGCAAATAAGCAAGATGGAAGTAAGGGCAGTGATGAAGAGGATGAAGAATGGAAAGACTGTTGGTCTGGATAAAAAACCAGTGGATGCATGGAGATGTTTAGGGGAGATGGCAGTGGAGCTTCTGACCAGATTGTTAAACACAATCTTAGAAGAGCCTGAGGAGTGGAGGAGAAGTGGATGGAAAAGAGTGACAGGAGTGATCTGAAATGAGCAAGAGTGAAAGGAAAGGTTTACAGGATGGTAGTGAGACCAAATCACAACCATGGTGTGTGTGTGGGGGGTGTTGGTGTGTGTGTACTCACAGTGGTAGTAGAAGCTGAGTGAAGCTGAAGTGTCCGGAGAGCAGCAGGGCTACAGATGAAGCTCCTGTCATGGGTCATTTATAGCAGTGGCAACACACACACACTCACACACACACACACACACACACACACACACACACACCTGAACAGTGGGCGGAGCTTATTAGGCAAAACATTGTGTGCAGTAGTGTGAGGGGTGAACATGATCATGAGAGAGAACTTTGAAATTATTTTTATTTTAATGTTTGTTCAGAAACAGAAGAAAATATGAAGTTCTGGACGATGAAGAGTCGTTATTATAGAATTACTGAGAAATATTCTGTGAATATGATCTAGAAGAAATATGATCCTAATGATTATTCTAATAAATAATACAGATTATATATCATTAAAAATAAATCTGTGTATTTGTTAAATATATGTTTCTGATCTGTGAGTGAACACACTGTAAAAACTGTCAGAGATTTCCTAAATGTATTCAGTAACGGGGCAGTGGTGGCCTAGTGGTGAGGGAGTTGGCCCCGCATTGGAAGATTGTGGGTTCGATTCCTTCAAAACGTAGGTTGCCCTGAAGTACCCATGAGCAAGGTACCGTCCCTGTCACTGCTCCCTGGGCGCTTTCAATAGCTGCCCACTGCTGCACGGTGTTTGTGTGCATGGGTTAAAAGCAGAGGTCCAATTTCGTTGTGGTTCATGGTGTGCAGTTGACCTTGCAATGACAAGGGTTGTCACTTTCACTTAATTCTGACTATGAGCTTTAATTCTAATTGAAACCCTGCAAATCATCTGCATCTGCATGAATCACATGAAGTGATTTTAATAATAACATACGAAACTGACCATTTTTAACAGAACAGCACATTTTTCAGGCAGAAAAGGCTGTTTGAAGCCTCCTCCAGAATTTTTAACTTAGAATTTTGCTTACATCAAAAGTTTCTCTTACAGACTCTGAGGGATTGTAATTTTATTATTTATTTATTTTTTTGTCATGGTCAAACAGAACCCAAACCAAACTGAACTTATTTTCTTTGTAGAACTAGAAATGTCTCTTACAGAACTCAACATCTAGAAAAATCTTCTCTGTAATGTTTTTTACAAAATTTGAAAACAGCAGGGTTCATGCAGCTCTGCTGGGATGTTTTTGTAGCTCTGCTGGGATGTTCTTGCAGCTCTGCTGGGATGTTCTTGCAGCTCTGCTGGGACGTTCTTGCAGCTCTGTTCTGATTGCATGTTTGGTTGAGCTTTTGGTGACAGCCATTACAGAAGAAATAAAATAAGACTTTTTATTTTAATGATAGAATCTGTTTCTATGATCCAGGCTGACTGTCAGCAGACGCGTCTCGGTGAAACAGTTTTATCTGAAAATGTAAACTGGTTCCAACCACAGGAAGCTCTTTTACAGAAAACCATTCTGCAGTGATCCAGGCTGGGAAACAGCTCATTTGAGTAACGATGAGCCAGAAAACTGATAACTGGTTATAAAGCAGCGTTTACTACATTAATTATTAATCTGATCTTTAGGTGGAACCACACATTCAAATACGAGAACCACTCAATATTATAACCAACCAAAACTGCAGCTTTTACTGACCCAGAAATACTGTTGATATGATCCTGGACTCAGGAAGTGTCCTTCAGAGGAGAGAGCTTCTACTTTTACTTCATACTCTCAGTACATTCCTGTACTTTTACTTTACACTCTCAGTACATTCCTGTACTTTTACTTTACACTCTCAGTACATTCCTGTACTTTTTACTTTACACTCTCAGCACATTCCTGTACTTTTACTTTATACTCTCAGTACATTCCTGTACTTTTTACTTTACACTCTCAGTGCATTCCTGTATTTTAACTTTACACTCTCAGTACATTCCTGTACTTTTTACTTTAGACTCTCAGTACATTCATGTACATTTTACTCTCAGTACATTCCTGTACTTCTATTCTTTGATTACATTTAGGACCTGTACTTTTTCCTTTTATTCCTTGAATACATTTTAGAGCCTGTACTTGTTCACATGTAGTCAGCAAATCCGTGTTTTTACTTTAATCTGAGTCTTTTTATTCCGTAAGTATCTGTAATTCCACTGGAATAAAGGCTGGATTTTACCCGTGTCTGCTCAGTTTGTCCTGGATTAGTAAGACATTCTATTTTCTGAGTTTTGGTTGGGGGGTGAAGAGTGTCTAAATACTGTGCTGTAAAGAGGAAACTCCACCAAAACCAGTCAAACACTTAAAACCAGAAGGTTCTCACATTAATACCAGACTGTTTTTAAGTTATTCTGCTGTAAAAGTGGCCGTGATCAGATGTCCCAACCAGTCAGACTTTAATTTAATGCTTCCAAGCCACACATTTCCATCACCATGTCCTTATCTGCTGGGATATGGTTTAATAATGAAACAGTGTCCTGGCCCATGTCTGTCCAAATTTCCCTTCTGGGTCCCGAAAACGTCAGTAAACAAATGTTCCTTTCATCATTCCAGCTGGGAAGAGCTTCAAGCCCATTTCAGCTTCATATCTCAGCAGAAGGCCGCAAGTCTAATCTCTCGTTGACGAAAACTTCTCCATGTTTTGCATGCATGCTTAAAGTGTTTCCTCATCATCCGACCACAGCGAGCATATTCATGATCAAAGCAGTTATCTAGAACCATCATAGAACAAACGCACTGTCATTCCTCACCCACATTTACAGAGGAACGTCATTAATCATCCTCGTTTAGGGCCACACAAGACCTCTCGTGATTAACGGTGGCCTAATGTCCCTCAGCCGCCACTGGCTGGAGTTTTGGTTTCGTTTTTACATGTTGCTGATGATTTTGTCATCGGATCCATTATTTTACATTTCTTTTAATGGTTTAATGGTTTAATCTCCACCTGTCTGTTCTATCCCACAAAGAAAGGACGGTAAAGTAAAGTAAACTGATCATTATACCCGTGTAATAACTCATCTGATATAAATGAGTCTTTATTATAGGTCGCAGACAGGGGGCGCTGCGCTGGGACCCCCTCAGACAGAGGAACACGTCCGCTGAGGTCCTGGATACTCAGTAAGAGTTAAAGGTACAGGAATGTACTCAGAGTAGTAAAAAGTAAAAGTGTTGTTCTGATCAGGTCTCTGGTTGGACCTCTGAGCCATCCCGCCCCGAGCGTCGGATGGATCTAATGTTGTGAGATGTTGCCAAGGCGACAGCGCCGGTTACCAGGCGACCGCTCGTAAACAAAGCGCCCGGCGGTTTAATCAGAGTTCGGGCTGAAATCTCCCCAACTTGGTCCTCGAGACTCGCCGGGATGACGGACATTCTGTGTCGGTGGCTGAACTCGGAGCTGCGCTTGTCTAAGCCCGTCGGTGAGTCGAGCTTCCTGGTCGCTCCTGTCTGGAACTGTCCGTTCCACCTTAAATGGAGCAGCAGTGTCTGCAGGGACAGTTCCAGCGCGGAGACGACAGGAGGGGACTGGACACAGCTACAGACGGTCTCTGCGGGGACACTGACACTGCGGGGGCTTTAATCCGTCCCTAATTAATCAACCCCTTTCTTCCCAGAGCCGCTGTCTTTGGCCAAAGACTTCTCCAGTGGATTCCTGCTGGGAGAAGTTCTCAGCCACTACCAGCTCCAGGAGGACTTCCAGCTTTTCTCCAAGAGCAGGTCCGTCTGTCTGTCTGTCTGTCTGTCTGCCTGCCTCTCTCTCCCTCCCTCTCTCTGTATGTCTGTCTGTCCCTCTGTCTCTCTCTCTCTCTCTCTCTTTCACTGTCTGTCTGGCTCTCTTTCTGTCTGTCTCGCTCTCTCTGACTGTCTCTCTATCTATCTGTCTGTCTGTCTGTTTTTCTGTCTGTCTATCACCACCTGTCTGTCTTCTCTCTCTATCTGTCTGTCTGCCCCATCTGTCTAGTTCTCTCTGTATGTCTGTCCCTCTGTTTCTCTCTCTCTCTCTCTCTCTCTCTCTCTCTCTCTCTCTCTCTCTCTCTTTCTCACTGTCTGTCTCTCTCTCTCTCTCTCTCTCTCTCTCTCTCTCTCTCTCTCACTGTCTGTCTGCCTGTCTCTCTCTCTCTCTCTCTCTCTCTCACTGTCTGTCTGTCTGTCTCTCTCTCTCTCTCTCTCACTGTCTGTCTGTCTGTCTCTCTCTCTCACTGTCTGTCTATTTGTCTCTCTCACTCTCTCTGTCTGTCTGTCTGTTTTCTGTCTGTCTCTCTCTCTCTCTCACACACACTGTCTGTCTGTCTCTCTCACTGTCTGTCTGTTTTCTGTCTCTCTGTCTGTCTGTTTTCTGTCACTCTGTCTGTCTCTCTCTCTCTCTCTCTCTCTCTCTCTCTCTGTCTCTCTCTCTCTCTCACTGTCTGTCTGTAGCACGGCGAATGCGAAGCTGAATAACTTTACCAGGTTGGAACCAACCCTGCAGCTGCTTGGTGTGCCCTTTGACCTCAACGTGGCCAAAGCGGTGATGCAGGGTCAGCAGGGGGCGGCCACGCGCCTCCTCTACCAGCTGTACGTCCTGCTGCAGAAGAAGACACGGTCGGGCCTGACGGGGACAGCACTGGAGACGATGCAGCCGGCGGCCACGGCCAGACTGCACCGCATAGAGAACCACCTGTACACTCAGGTACTGCACCTGTACACCACCTGTACACTCAGGTACTGCACCTGTACACTCAGGTACTACACCCAGTGTGTTTGTCTCGCAGCGTTTGCGAACGGTGGTGAAGCGAGAGACGGAGGAGACGATGCAGAGATTAACGCAGCGTTTCGATAAGAAAGGTCAGGAAGCCTGCAGCCGCTCACTGATGGCTGAACTGGAACAGGAGGAGAAACGGCGCCTCATGCAGGAGGAGCGGAGACTCCAAGACATTGGAAAGGTGAGCGGACACTGACGTCCCATGTCCCTTCGTCCTTCTGGGGGTACGGTCTAAGTGTGAGTGTGTGTTCAGCACCGGCAGGCCCGAAGGAAACAGCAGGAGATCATGGAGCGGATCCAGACGGCAGCGGTCCGGGTGCCGCGGCCTCCGGTGAGCCGCTCCCTCAGAGCACCACGGAAACAGCGGGAGGCTCAGGTAAACTCACCTTCAGAAGCGCTGCTGTCCACAGTAGAGCTTATTAAATACATGAAATATTTTTAAATACTGAAAATGATCTGAAAATCGTTTGTGGACGCAACATTTTCCTGATTTTTTTTTTTGTCAGAATGTGCATCAGGAGATTGCTGAGTTTGAAAAGAACAGGAAGAGACCGTCCCCTGCCGCCTATGTCCCCACATCCCTCAGGTGAGAAACGCCATGGTGACACCTTCACCTCAAAGACGCTGTGACTCAGAGGTGTGATGTGCAGGTCTCACTGGGAAATGACGAAGGTTTAACAAAACATCCCCAATGTGAGGACAGTCCAGCAAGGACGTCCCTTAAGTCACTGGTTACAGCACCCTCAGGTGTGTTGTGTGTGTGTGTGTGTGTGTGTGTGTGTGTGTGTAGTGTGCAGGTGACCCGTGCCGTGAGTGAAGACATGGTCCAGTGGACGGGTGAGTATGTCCAGAGGATCAGGCAGCGTCTGGAAGAGGACTCGACTGCCCGAGAGCAGAGAGAAAAGCGCCGGAGACGGGCACTCATCCAGCAGCTACACACACACCACACACACGAGGTCAGCACCACACACACACACACACACACACACTTATACCAGGTCAGCGGCTTTGATCCTGGATGTTTGTGTTGTAGGAGCTGATGCGGGAGGAGCAGCTGATTGCCCGTTTGACCCGCCAGTCGCAGCAGGAGAAGCGGATGGCGGTGCAGCTGATGCAGGTTCGGCAGCAGAAGGAGGTTCTGCGGCAGAACCGGATCCTCCGGAATCAGCAGTACGAGGAACAGAGGCTCGCAGATTTCCACCGGGCCCTGGACCGAGAGGCGGTGAGACAACAAATCTCAGTCCGGGTGGCCAGCGATGCTATCAGTGATTCAGGTCTTCAAAATGTGTGTGTGTGTGTGTGTGGGACAGGTTCTACTCCAGTTGGCCCATGTGGAACATGGGGAGGAGATGCGAAAGGAGCGAGAACTTCACGACCACCTGCTCGCCGAGCGCATCCAGTCCAAACGGCAGAAACACCTCAGCATCTGCATGGGGATTCTGGAGCAGATCGTGGATCTGGCAACCAAGACCGGAGAGTACCGACTGCTCACCGACAAGTACGTTCAAAAAGTCCAAAAACGCTGAAAAAGGTAGAAGAGCGAAAGCTGCTCTACAAATCTTCACCATCAGGTGATCAGAGCAGGGTTGCCTCACTGGGGTCACCGCGTGTAAAATTTAGTGGTGACTTTTGTTCCAATTTGGTTTGATTTGGAAACTCCTCGTCATGTCTGGCAACCCGTTTTTAAAGGCGTAATTTAAAATAGGAGATTCAATAAAACACTTTACTTTTTCATTGTTTTATTTTTATTTTCATTGCTTTTATATTTTTGTTTGAACTTTCTAGTCTGTTCGTCCAAATCCTGCTTCGTCTCCAATTCAGCAGGTGAGGGACAGTCCTCACCGTCCAAACATCTACTGAAGCTCTGGTGGTTACTGAACGTGTGGAGCTCATTGTTCTGTCATTTTTTCTTTTATTATTAAACAGAAAACATTATACACGTCTGTGATTATTTTTTTTCTCCTTAATTTAGTTTTAAACTGTTTCTATTCTTACTCTGGAGTCCCATCACCTCCAGTCCGGGTTTGGCGGCTGAGTGACGAAAAGGTTTGGGATCTCAATGTGTATCGGTGAAGTGGTTATCTAGAACTGTGGTGTGAATTCTGACAGATTGTGTTCTCCTGAACAGTCAGATCCCACCGAAGCTGCTGAGAGAGTGGAAGGAGCTGTTCTTCAGAGATCAGCCTCTGTATGAAGGAGCTGAGCCAGAGAAGGGGGCGGAGCCTGCAGAGCCCAGCCCAGAACAGGAGGCGGAGCTGGAGAGAATGAACATCCTAAACCAGCAGGACTACGACGAGTACACAGTGAGTCTTCTTCTTTTTCTATCGGCTACTCTTGTTTAGGGGTCGCCACAGCGGATCATCTGTTTCCATTTCTTCCTGTCCTCTGCATCGTCCTGCTTCAAACCGACCACCTGCATGTCCTCTCTCACTACGTCCATAAACCTCCTCTTTGGTCTTCCTCTTCTCCTCTTTCCTGGCAGCTCCATCTTCAACATCCTTCTTCCAATATAATCCTCGTCTCTCCTCTGGACATGTCCAAACCAACGCAACCTTGCTTCTCTAACTTTGTCTCCAAGACGTCCAACCTGAGCTGTCCCTCTAATATACTCATTTCTAATTCTGTCCATCCTCGTCACACCCAACGAAAATCTCAGCATTTTTAACTCTGACACCTCCAGCTCCTGAGAACAGGACTGTGATGAGTACACAGTGAGAACAGGACTGTAATGAGTACTGGACTGTAATAAGTACAGGACTGTAATGAGTACACAGTGAGTACAGGACTGTAATGAGTACACAGTAAGTACAGGACTGTAATGAGTACACAGTGAGTACACAGTGCATACTGGACTGTAATGAGTACATAGTGAGTACAGGACTGTAATGAGTACACAGTGAGTACAGGACTGTAATGAGTACAGGACTGTAATGAGTAATGAGTACACAGTAAGTACAGGACTGTAATGAGTACAGGACTGTAATGAGTACACAGTGAGTACTGGACTGTAAATAGTACAGGACTGTAATGAGTACACAGTGATTACGGGATTGTAATTAGTACACAGTGAGTCCAGGACTGTAATGAGTACACAGTGAGTACAGGACTGTGATGAGTGCAGGACTGTAATGAGTACACAGTGAGTACAGGACTGTGATGAGTACA
>CM029390.1:1514718-1566364 GCA_017165825.1 Hepsetus odoe | reverse complement strand
GTGGAGATACCTGGTAGGATGATGGAGAAACAAGGTTTTGTTACTACACTTCTAGACTTCAGTGTTTTTCTGGGCTGAAGCAGTGACCTGACAGAGAGAAAATGCAGGTTCTCAGTGTGAAAGAGGTAGACACAGAGGACAGGAAGAAATGGAAATGGAAAATCCTCTGTTGGGACACCTAACACCTAACATTTCCCATTTCTCCACAGTTATAGCATGCTTCATCTCTCATCTTTGGACCATATCCTCGGCCTTGACCACCTCGTCCTCTAAAACCTCCTCTAAACCTTCCTTTTCCTCTGTTTCTACAACTCCCTCGATTCCCTTGATAAAACAGTTCACAGTCATCTTGCCAGAAAACATCTATCTTTGATTGTTTTTTTATTTCTGTAATTTTCTCTGCATGTATGGCATAATTCATGAACTCATCTAATGTGCATGTGGGAAGCTAAACACAATGTTTTCTTATCCACATGCTAATAGGAGGTCTAAACAACGTTTTTTAGTTGTTGTCTAAATGCACCATTGTCATCATTATCTTCTTGTAGTCCACTGTTTTCTATAAAGACTTGTTGAAAGCTTCCTCTGAATTCTACAACTGTCTCACCTTCTTTTTGCTTTGTTTGATTAATAATTGCATAATTAGCTCTCATCCTATATACTGTCCTGATTCTATTTAGGAGTTGCTCCACTCGCTGTAGTAGCTGTGGGCTATTATGAGCTAGGGGCCCGGGAGGATTCCCCCCGTCCATTGGGTCCCAGTCCCCTCTGACTCTGAACCATTCCGTTGTAAAAAATGCCGTGAATACTTGTTGAATTTCAGGGCCATTCAGATGGTATGAATTGATCAGGTTCGTCACATCCGAGCAACACTGATTGAGATCCTCTTTTGGAGACGTCACAGAGTCGGCAGCCTTTTTGACGTCATCATGGATCCAGGTTCTATATACTAACATGGTTCTATCTCCCGTCTTTGCATGTTTAGGATCCCAGGCTGGATTAGCTACTTCCACCATGGGGCATTCATCTGCAGTATTCGGGTTTATTGCCCTCACTAAACCGCCTGGGCTAAGAAGTCATCCCATTGTTTTACTCCACTCCCCCACCTTGCCCTTATGGCCCCTAGTATTTGTAGCTGGGCCGTCAAGCATTTTAAAAGCATCTTCATTTGGATATAAGTTTGATTGCACATAAGGGGGTAGTTTCAGGGAGGATCCCATTTGTCTCTCCAGGGCGGGAGGTGCAGCTGCAGCACTTACTGCGGCACGATGTCTTCAGCCTTGAGACTCATTGTCCTCTTCTCTAGCTACTGCACATGCCTCTGTTGCTTTCATTTAACCATTCTTTCTTTTATTATTTTTATTTTATAATTACATAATGTGAATTTTATAATTAATATAATTCCATTATTTATTTATTAACTTACTTACTTACTTATGCCATTTCTACCTTCCTGGCACTCCTCCCTTAATTTCTTCTGTAAATCTTTCAAAACCTTAGTACTGAAAGAACCATCTTCTGGAAACTCATGTTTCACAACCCATCTACCTAATATCGTCGGGTCAGTCACTTCTCCATATTTCCCATAACAGTCAGTCTTTGTGAATTCCCCTTAATCTCTTTTCCTAGATCCCGTGACTGTGAGGTCTCCATATTTCAACGCAGTTCCGTTCCTGTCCCAGACAGGAGTAGCGCACTACCTTATTACAGTCGATCTTCACCGACAGGGAAGGTAAAATTTTATTACTCTCAACCTTTCCTTGAAAGAGCTGGACCCAACCTACCTCAGTTCTCTTGAACTGTCCCCACCCAGGGTTACCCCCAAGGTCCACCTAAGTCCCTTGCCTAGGTGTGCCCAAGTCCCCGACTTAGGTCTTTGTGTTCCCTCCTTATGACAGACCTCACAGGCAGGAGAATCTAGGTTAAATCAAAATTTTTCTTTTCTCTTTTCCTTTCTATTTTTTTACTTTTCTTTCTATTTTTTTTTCATTTTCTTTCTTTACACCTGTTGCTCTGTAGCCACAATATTTGCAAACTTGAACTCCTCTAGTACGTCCCATTAACATTCACAAGGCTGCCTCAAACATTTACTTCATTTGACAACAAGGCACTTATGAGTCCACTGTGGTGCGTCACGAGAAAAGTCCTCTTTGGGCCGTTAATCACTCTCTGGAGAACAAGCTTCTAGGCTGGACCTATTGTCCAGTCCGGTCCTCCACTGGGGGTTCTAATCCTGAGAGATGAAAAACGTTTTCGTTTCTGTTAACCACCACCTAAATCCTCCATGGAGAGGATCACCAGTCCAGTCCTCAGGGACAACTTCATGTTTGAACCGTTAGGTTTCGGGTTGTCCTATTTCAGTACTGGGTCTCTCCCATTCACACAGACAGACAAACAAACAAACACATACCTCAGTCTATAGTAACTACCTTAGTTACTTCTCAGGAGCATCTCAATTGACTAGTACTAGTACAATTAGACCTCTAGGGCAATCCTTCTGATCTACCCTTTAGACTGTTAGAATCCCAGACTCTCTAGATGTCTCTCTAAGGTTCCCTGAACCTTCCAGCGATATTCCAGAAAATCCTCGTCTTACCTGTTTTGCCACACTCTTACCGTCTCAACCAAAATGTTCAGATCGCATCAATCCGGACCAGCGGAACAACTCGAGACTCACTGGCCGACATAGAATTCACCATGGCGGGCTTTCATCCACGGTCCTGGACTTGTGGGCTGTGCAAAGACTCCAAGTGTTTCCGCAGGGACATGGATCTGTAGCGATCCGGCTCGAAGGACCAAGTTCAGTCAGAAAATTCCTGTACGCAGAGACAGTAGAACAAAGGAAAACACAAGACAACGGATCTGCAGTTTTTACTTGCAAGGGGAGCCAGGCACCAGTCAACACCAGCTACCTCCTCCAAAGTGCTTCCCCCTCTGCAGGCCTTTAATTCGATTTCCTGATTTTACAGAGTAATTAACCCACATTCCTTGTTACAAAATTGTAAACAGAGAAAAGGAATTCTGTGTCTGGCAAGGTTCAGGCACAAAGTTCAACTGTCGTAACAAACTATTTGCAGAAGTCGTAAATAAAGAAGGATACCGAAAAGGTCAACAGTTCATCATCAATGATAAATATTTACGATTTTCTTAACAAGACTCAGATGAAAGTAAAAACATGGATTTGCTGACTACATGTGAACAAGTACAGGCTCTAAAATGTACTCAAGGAAAAAAGGAAAAAGTACAGGTCCTAAATGTAATCAAAGAATAGAAGTACAGGAATGTACTGAGAGTGTAAAGTAAAATTACAGGAATATACTGAGAGTAAAACGTCCAGGAATGTAGTGAGAGTATAAAGTAAAAGTACAGGAATGTACTGAGAGTGTAAAGTAAAAGTACGGGAATGTTCTGAGAGTGTAAAGTAAAAGTAGAAGCTGTCTCCTCTGAAGGACACTTCCTGAGTCCAGGATCATATCAACAGTATTTCTGGGTTAATAAAAGCTGCAGTTTTGGTTGGTTATAATATTGAGTGGTTCTCGTATTTGAATGTGGGGTTCTGCCTAAACATCAGATTATTGATAAATGTTGTAAACGCTGCTTTATAACTAGTTATCAGTTTTCTGGCTCATCGTTACTCAAATGAGCTGTTTCCCAGCCTGGATCACTGCAGAATGGTTTTCTGTAAAAGAGCTTCCTGTGGTTGGAACCAGTTTTCATTTTCAGATAAAACTGTTTCACCAAGACGTGTCTGCTGACAGTCAGCCTGGATCATAGACACAGATTCTATCATAAAAATAAAAAGACTTATTTTTATTTCTTCTGTAATGGCCGTCACCAAGAGCTCAACCAAACATGCCATCAGAGCAGAGCTGCAAGAACATCCCAGCAGAGCTACAAGAACATCCCAGCAGAGCTGCAAGAACATCCCAGCAGAGCTACAAGAACATCCCAGCAGAGCTACAAGAACATCCCTGCAGAGCTACAAGAACATCTCAGCAGAGCTAAGAGAACATCCCAGCAGAGCTACAAGAACATCTCAGCGGAGCTACAAGAACATCCCAGCAGAGCTGCAAGATCATCCCAGCAGAGCTGCAAGAACATCCCAGCAGAGCTACAAGAACATTCCAGCAGAGCTGCATGAACATCTCAGCAGAGCTACAAGAACATCCCAGCAGAGCTGCATGAACATCCCAGCAGAGCTACAAGAACATCCCAGCAGAGCTGCATGAACATCCCAGCAGAGCTGCATGAACATCTTAGCAGAGCTGCATGAACCCTGCTGTTTTCAAATTTTGTACAAAACATTACAGAGAAGATTTTTCTAGATGTTGAGTTCTGTAAGAGACATTTCTAGTTCTACATAGAAAATAGGTTCAGTTTGGTTTGGGTTCTGTTTGACAATGACAACTTCTGTAAAAAATAAAATAAATAAATAAAATTACAATCCCTCAGAACAGAGTCTGCAAGAGAAACTTCTTTGATGTAAGCAAAATTTTAAGTTAAAAATTCTGAAAAGGAGGCTTCAAACAGCCTTTCTGCCTGAAAAAGTGCTGTTCTGTTAACAATGATCCGTTTGGTATGTTATTATTACAATTACTTCATGAGCAGATGATCTGGAGGGTTTCCATTAGAACTGAAGCTCATAGTCAGAATTACGGACTACATTTAGGAGATTTCCACAAAATCTGGAACAGTTTTTACAGTGTGTTCATTCACAGATCAGAAACATATATTTAAGAAATACACAGATTTATTGTTAATGATATATAATCTGTATTATTTATCAGAATAATCATTAGTATGATGTTTCTTCTAGATCATATTCACAGAATATTTCTCAGTAATTCTATAATAAAGACTCTTCATTGTCCAGAACTTCATATTTTCTTCTGTTTCTGAACAAATTAATTTAAATAAAAATAATTTTAAAGTTCTCTCTCATGATCATGTTCGCCCCTCACACTGCTGCACACAAACTGTGTTTGGCCTAAAAAGCTCCGCCCAATGTTCAGGTGTGTGTGTGTGTGTGTGTGTGTGTGTGTGTGTGTGTTGCCACTGCTATAAATGATGCATGACTGGAGCTTCATCTGTAGCCCTGCTGCTCTCCAGACACTTCAGTTTCACTCAGCTTCTACTAGCACTGTAAGTACACACACACACACACACACACACACACACACACACACACACACACACACACACACACACTCACACACACACCATGATTGTGGTTTGGTCTCACTACCATCCTGTCAACCTTTCCTTTCACTCTTGCTCATATCAGATCACTCCTGTTACTCTTTTCCATCCACTTCTCCTCCATTCCTCAGGCTCCTCTCACTTTCTAAGACTTTGTTTAACAATCTGGTCAGAAGCTCCACTGCCATCTCCTCTAAACATCTCCATGCTTCCACTGGTGTGTCATCCAGACCAACAGCCTTTCCATTCTTCATCCTCTTCATCGCTGCCCTTACTTCCATCTTGCTTATTTGCTGCAATTCCTGGTTCACGATCCTCACAACATCCAATCTTCTCTCTCTCTCATTTTCTTCATTCATCAGCTCCTCAAAGTTCTCCTTCCATCTGCTAAACACGCTCTGTTCACCTGTGAGTACGTTTCCATTTCTATCTTTAATCGTCCTGACCTGCTGCACATCTTTCCCAGATCTGTCTCTCTGTCTAGCCAATCGGTGAAGGTCCTTTTCTCCCTCATTTCTGTCCAACCTCTCATACAATTCACCAAACACCTGATCTTTGGTCTTCACAACTGCTTTCTTCACCCGGCGCTTCATCTCCTTGTACACCTGTCTACTTTCTTCATCTCTCTGTCCCACTTCTTCTTCACCTCCCTCTTCTTCTGTTTACACTCCTGTACTTCTGGGTTCCACCACTCAAAAGATTCCTTCTCCTCCTTCTTCCTTCCAGATGTTACACTAAGTACATCTGCTTTATCACTTCTGCAGTAGTTTCCCAGCAATCCGGTAGCTCTTCAACTCCTACCAGTGCCCGTATTAACTCCTGCCTGAACTCCACCTTGCAGTTCTCCTTCTTCAGCTTCCTCCACTCCACCCTCACCTTCCTCCTCTTCTTAAAGAGAACGATTAAAGAAGTTATAACCATGTTTCAGGAAAATGAGCCGAAACAAGCTGTTCACCAACGACAGAAACTACAAAGCTGTCTTCCAGGTATGACCCCTGCTGAAGACACCACACTTTTCTGAGGTACACTGGAGAGACAGTGTTTCTAAAAAGGGGCCAGAAGGGGACACAGTGTTTCTAATGACCTTTTCTGTGTGTTGGTACTCGTTTAGGATGACGGGAACTTTGTGGTTTATGGCTGGAGACCAATCTGGGCTTCCGACACTTGGAATAAACCTGTAACTCGTCTGATCATGCAGACAGACGGAAACCTGGTCATGTACGACGACAGTGACCAACCTTTTTGGGCCAGTAACACCTGGCAGAACTGCAAGTGCAACAACAACTACCTGACCATCGACAATGATGGAAGTCTGGTCGTCCACAGGGGAGCCGAGGTGATCTGGACGGGTAAAAAATAAACCCCACCAAGATGGTGAAGACTCCAGAGAAAAGTCTAATGGAATTAATTATATTAAATTTAAATATTTAAGCAATACAGATGAATGATTATCTTTCTGGAATTAACAAATTACAATAAAACAGTGAAGACTGACCACGAACAGTCTCGTGTTTATTTTTTTGTGTTGGATGTTTGTTGATGAAATGGGAAACAGAGAAAAAGAGAGAGATCCAGACAGATCTCCACAGCTGGATCTGTCTGCCCCCTGCTGGATGATGTGTGTGTGAGGATCTGTTTGGTTGTGATTCACTGTGTTCACAATGACGAATAGTCACTTTCACTTTCACTTATTTAATGGTTCCTTGTACAGTCAGAGAGCAACTAATTCAGAAACAGTGTTTGTCAATAATCTCTCAGGAATAAAACCACGTTCATTAATAGTCTCAGATTCGTGATCACAGCAAACGTCTTTCAGAAACAAATGAACAGCACAGGTGCTCGTAGTTACCTATCGGAATGTCTGGAGTCTTTGGTGGCTTCCCAAGTTGCCTACTTTGCTGACATTTCCTCATGAACGACTTCTCAGTCATCGAGACGCCTTTCTCTGCAACATCTGAAGAATCCCCATCCATTCATCAACACCAAGACCTGCATGAAGGCTATTTTCAGTCTCCTTAGTGGTGGAATGAGCTTCCTCTTGTGGTCAGAACTTTCACTTCTGTCTTCAAGCATCGCCTGAAGACCCACCTGTTGAAAGAACACAGAGAGGATTAACTTAGTCTAACCAGCCTTTCACTCATACTTTAACATTTCCATCATCTTCAACATCACTGTGGACCTTCACCCACTAGTTTCTGGGATGTGTTTGTGTAGAGATTTACTGCTTTGACATGTTCAGTTCTGTCGATGTGAAAGTCTAACGCTGGTGTTGATGCTCATGCAGGTCATGAGAAATGAAAAGAAATGAGCTCTTGGCCATTAAATATGTCAGCTAACGATAAATCATATAGCGGCGTTTAAGGATGGCAATTTGAATCACCATGAAAGTCAGTAGACTTTCAACTTTTCAACTTCAGACGTTCAAGTGAACCCAAGATGGCGGCGCGGTAACACGCAGCGGCCTCTCCGGGGTCCAAACTTTGGTGCTAAAGTCTGTAAAAAGTCTTTCATCCGACTACTTTTCACCGTAAGACTTGCACATGAGCGTCACATCCGTGAATGCTCTTAAACTTAACCGCCAAACACTGCTGGAGCTCAGGAATCAGCCAGGATTCAGTCTTCCAGCGACTCTCCGAACAACGCTACGGGAGTTCGGCGTGCTGAGAAGACCAGGCCTTCAGTCCCCGAGATCGCCTGCTGAACCTGGCCGACTGAGAGGACATAGGAAGCGGTGTGAGAGGAAACAGAAATGCGGCAAGCGTGCTGGGGTCCGGGCTCAGCTCAAGGCTAACGCTAGCCGACCGGCTATCCCGTCCGTCCTCCTCGCCAATGTCCGCTCCCTGGATAATAAACTGGACTGTATACGACTCCAGCTGAACACCCAGCGTGAGTACAGAGACTGCTGTGTTTTTGTTTTTACGGAGACATGGCTCAGCGCCAGCGTTCCGGACACCGCCATCCAGCTCGCCGGACTCTCCGCGTTTCGTGCGGACAGAAACTCCGCTCTGTCCGGAAAGACCCGTGGAGGGGGGCTGTGTGTTTACGTAAACACACAATGGTATACAAACGCTGTGCTGGTCTCAGTACACTGCTCAACACTGCTGGAGGTGATAACAGTCAGGTGCAGACCGTTTTATTTGCCCAGGGAGTTCTCTACAGTGTTTATTTCGGCGGTATACATCCCACCCAGCGCTAGCGCTAACAGCGCTAATGCTAACAGCGCGCTGGCTGAACTTTATGGAATTATCAGCGGACTCCAAAACTACCACCCAGACGGATTATTTATTATTGCCGGAGATTTCAACCATGCAAATCTCAGGTCAGTTCTCCCTAAATTCCATCAACATGTGAACTTTGCAACGAGGGGGGAAAACACGCTGGACTGTGTTTACACAAACCTGGCTGGCGCATACAGAGCGGAGCCCCGCCCCCACCTCGGACACTCAGACCACATCTCTGTGCTGCTGATCCCAGCGTACAGACCCATCGTCAGGCGCGTGAGACCCACCCTGAAGCAAGTAAAGACCTGGCCCACAGGAGCCATCTCTGCTCTTCAGGACTGCTTCGAACGCACAGACTGGGACATGTTTAGGGAGGCTGCAACCTACGGTGACTCCATCAACCTGGAGGAGTACACAGCTTCAGTGACTGGCTACATCAGCAAGTGCATTGAGGATGTTACTGTCTCCAAGTTCATCATAACACGACCCAACCAAAAGCCATGGATGACCGCGGAGCTGCGCAGACTCCTAAGAACCCGGGACAAGGCCTTCAAGTCAGGGGACGAGGCCGCCCTAAGAAAAGTGAGGGCAAACCTGTCTCGGGCCATCAGAGCGGCGAAGCGAGCTCACGCAGAGAGAATCCATGGCCACTTCAAGAACACTGGTGACACACGGCGCATGTGGCAGGGCATCCAGGCCCTCACCAACTACAGGACATCTCCACCTGCCTGTGACGGTGACCCCTCCCTCCCAGATGCGCTGAACCACTTCTACGCACGGTTTGATGCAGCGAACGACACGAGAATGAGGAAGACCACCCCTCCTCCGAACGACCAGATTCTCCGTCTGACCACAGCCGAGGTGAGAAGATCTCTTCTCAGAGTCAACCCACGGAAAGCTGCCGGTCCAGACAATATTCAAGGTCGAGTGCTCAGAGGATGTGCAGAACAGCTGGCAGTTGTTCTCACTGACATCTTTAACACCTCTCTGAGCACCACTGTTGTTCCAAGGTGCTTCAAGACCACCAGCATCATTCCAGTGCCTAAGAAACCATCCATCTCCTGCCTCAACGACTATCGTCCCGTCGCACTCACACCCATCATCATGAAGTGCTTCAAGAAGCTGGTCATGAGGCACATCAAGTCCCAGATCCCCTCCTCACTAGACCCCCTGCAGTTTGCGTATCGTCCCAACCGTTCAACGGACGATGCAATCTCCACCACCCTCCATCTGGCCCTTTCTCATCTTGACAGAAAGGACAGTTACGTCAGAATGCTGTTCATCGACTACAGTTCAGCATTCAACACCATCATCCCTCAGCACCTGAGTGAGAAGCTGAGGCTGCTGGGCCTGAACACCTCCCTCTGTAACTGGATCCTGGACTTCCTGACTGGGAGACCCCAGTCAGTCAGGATCAGTAGCAGCACCTCCAACACCATCACACCGAGCACAGGAGCCCCCCAGGGCTGTGTGCTCAGCCCACTGCTGTTCACACTGATGACCCACGACTGTGCAGCCAAGCACAGCTCGAACCACATCATCAAATTCGCTGATGATACAACCGTGGTGGGTCTGATCAGCGGTGGAGACGAGGCAGCTTACAGAGAGGAGATACAAGAGCTGACGGACTGGTGCAGAACCAACAACCTGTCTCTGAACGTCGACAAGACTAAAGAGATGGTTGTTGACTTCAGGAGATCACGTCGGGACCACACTCCACTTATCATCAACACCTCACCTGTGGAGTTGGTCCAGAGCACCAAGTTTCTTGGTGTTCACATCACCGACAACCTCACGTGGTCCCTCAACACCAGCTCCATCACAAAGAAAGCCCAGCAGCGCCTCTACTTCCTGCGCAGACTGAGGAAAGCCCATCTCCCACCTTCCATCCTCACCATCTTCTACAGAGGAACCATCGAGAGCATCCTGAGCGGCTGCATTACTGCCTGGTATGGGAATTGCAACGTCTTAGACCGCAAGTCCCTACAACGGGTAGTGAGAACAGCTGAGAAGATCATCGGGGTCTCTCTGCCCTCTGTACAAGACATTTTCACCGCTCGCTGCATCCGCAAAGCAACCAGCATTGTGGATGATCCCTCCCACCCTTCCCACACTCTCTTCTCCCTCCTGCCATCCGGGAAAAGGTTCCGCAGCATACGGGCCTCCACTTCCAGGATGGGAAATAGTTTCTTCCCCCTGGCCATCAGACTGTTGAACTCTGGATCCACCAATATCATGGACTCTTAAAAACCCACCAATAATACAAACCTCTTAAACCCACCACTTCACCCACCACTTCCTCCACTTTTCATTCTGTATTTATTTATTTATCTCGTGTTGCACTCTTGCACTTTAAATACAGTAACACCGCTCCACCACACTGCTACACCATAATGTGCCTGGGCTGCTCTGTTCCACAACACTGCAGCCTTCCACGGATGAATGTACTGTCTGTCGTGCCGTCTGTTGTTGTCTGTCTTGTCTGTCTTGTCCGCACTTGTTGCCCCGTGTTGTGTCTTATGTTGTCTTGTGTCTTGTGTTGTGTCTTGTCTTGTGTGTAGCACCAGGGTCCTGGAGGAACGCTATTTCGTTTCACTGTGTACTGTGTATATGGCTGAAATGACAATAAAATCCTACTTGACTTGACTAGATCAAAGACAGAATACATGAGTGTGAATGAAAGGGAGGAAAGTGGAGTGGTGAGGATGGAGGGAGTAGAGGAGGTGAAGGTGGAGGAGTTTAAATAATTGGGATCAACAGTTCAGAGTAACAGTGAGTGTGGAAGAGAGGTGAAGAAGAGAGTGAAGGCAGGTTCAAATGGGTGGAGAAGAGTGGCTAGAGTGATTTGTGACAGATGCGTACCAGCTAGAGTAAAAGGGACGGTTTACAGGACAGTAGTGAGACCAGCTATGTTGTATGGGTTGTAGACGGTGACACTGATGAAAAGACAGGAGGTGGAGCTGCAGGTGTCAGAGTTAAAGATCCTGAGATGTTCATTGGGAGTGATGGGGGTGGACAGGATTAGCAATGAATATATTAGAAGGACAGCTCAGGTTGGACGTTTTGGAGACAAGGTTAGAGAAGCAAGGTTGCGTTGGTTTGGACATGTGCAGAGGAGAGACGATGATCATATCAGGAGGAGGATGGTGAAGATTGGAGCTACCAGGAAAGAGGAGAAGAGGAAGATCAAAGAGGAGGTTTATGGACGTGGTGAGAGAGGACATGCAGGTGGCTGGTTTGAAGGAGGAAGATGCAGAGGACTGGAAGAAATGGAGATGGTTGATCTGTCGTGGCGACCCCTAAACGGGAGCAGCTGAAAGAAAAATAAGAAGAAGATGAAACAATTCAGTAAACACAGACTTAGTAGAAGACTTAGTATTTTTTGGCAGAGTGTTTGTAAGTCAGTATCACTGGTAGAGTTTTATTCTTCTCTCAAAGAGATCGTACCACACCTGAGGAGGCATGCTCAGAAGACGTTGGTTCTCTTTGGATCTCCATACATCTGTGAACAAACATTCTCAGTGATGAAGTCTAACAGATCCAGCTGCAGGTCCTCTCTCAGCGATGATCACTTGTGCTGTCCTTCACATCTCCACCTCAGATGTTCAACCTGACTTCAGTGCACTTGTTCAAACTCAACACAGGCTGGATTTCTCTCACTGAATGTTAGAAGAACGGAGGAGAACCAAACAAAAACGCTGGATGCAGTTATTGCCTTTTTCCATAAAGTTAATGTGATGTTGGTCTTTAAAAACTAGTTTATAAAGTTATGATGCTATTTTTGAAATGCTGCCAAAAACACACGTTCTAAATAGTCTTTATAAATGTTCCTTAAATAGTGATAATTCTGTGATCCACACATGTTTGATTGACATGTTTGGTTTATTGTTCTTTATCAGTGGAAGTTGATGCTGCGGTTTTATGTTATGATGTTGTTTAGTTTTTTAAACATTGCAAAAGCTGAAATTTCCTAAAGTGTTTTTGTGATTGTTCATTAAATATTAAATATATATATACAGTACTGTGCAAATGTTTTAGACAGGTGTGAAAAAATGCTGTAAACAAAGAACGCTTTCAGAAATGGAAGTGTTCATCATTTATCTTCATCAATCAACAAAATGCAGTGAATGAA
Source organism: Hepsetus odoe (assembly GCA_017165825.1). Lineage (NCBI taxonomy): Eukaryota > Metazoa > Chordata > Actinopteri > Characiformes > Hepsetidae > Hepsetus > Hepsetus odoe. The sequence continues at coordinate 1,553,812 of CM029390.1, read as the reverse complement.
CAAAAGAGAATCTAAATCAAATCAATATTTGGTGTGACCACCCTTTCCTTCAAAACAGCATCAATTCTTCTAGGTACACTTGCACACAGTTTTTGAAAGAACTCGGCTGGTAGGTTGTTCCAAACATCTGGGAGAACTAAGCACAGATCTTCTGTGGATGTAGCTTCCTCACATCCTTCTGTCTCTTCATGTGATCCAGACACACTGGATGACGTTGAGATCAGGGTTCTGTGGGGGCCAGACCATCACTTCCAGGACTTCTTCTTCTTCTTTACGCTGAAGATAGTTCTTCATGACTCTGGCTGTATGTTTGGGGTCGTTGTCCTGCTGCAGAATAAATTTGGGACCAATCATATGCCACCCTGATGGTACTGCATGATGGAGAAGTATCTGCCTGTATTTCTCAGCATTGAGAACATCATTTATCCTGACCAAATCTCCAACTCCATTTGCAGAAATGCAACTCCAAACGTTCAAGGAGCCTCCACCATGCTTCACTGTTGTCTGCAGACACCCATTATTGTACTTTTAACAAACAATCATTATTGTACATTATTGTACTCTCCAGCCCTTTGATGAACAAACTGCCTTCTGCTGCAGCCAAATATTTCAGATCTGGACTCATCAGTCCAGAGCACCTGCTGCCATTTTTCTGCTCCCAGTTCCTGTTTTCCTGCATACTTGAGTCGCTTGGCCTTGTTTCCACGTCGGAGGTATGTCTTTTTGGCTGCAACTCTTTCATGAAGACGACTTCTGGCCAGACAGTAGATGGGTCTACCTGGGTCCCACTGGGTCCCACTGCTTTCTGCCAGTTCTGAGCTGATGGCACTGCTGGACATCTTCCGATTTGGAAGGGTAATAAGCTTGATGTGTCTTTCATCTGCTGCAAGTTTCCTTGGCCGACCACGCCGTCTACCATCCTCAACTCTGCCCGTTTCTTTGTGCTTCTTCATAAGAGCTTGCATGTCTTGAAACCCCAGTCTGCTTTGAAATCTTTTTCTGGGAGAGACCTTGTTCAATCTTGCCATGACATGATACCTGGAAACCTGGAAACGCAGTTTTAAGCTCCTACACTGCTGTTTCTGTTTCAGTTCATGACTGTATTTCAACCTGTGTGACATTGATGATCATCAGCACCTGTTTGGTAAAACTGGTTGATCAGACACCGACTATAATCCTACAGAATCCCTGACTTTGTGCCAGTGTACCTAGAACTGATGCTGGTTTGAAGGCAAAATATTCATATATAAATAATTATAATAAACATTTATAATTATTTATTATTTATTTATTTATAATTAATTATAATAAACATTGATTTGATTAAGATTTTTATTTTGTTCGCTCACTTTGCATTTTGTAAACTGATCAAAAGAAACAATCATTTATTTATAATATATGAATATTTGTAATAATATTTCTGAAAGCATTCTTTGTTTACAGCTTTTTTTCACACCTGCCTAAAACTTTTGCACAGTACTGTACATATCATTCTATCTTCCACATTTTCACATTACAACCTTTCATTTTCTGTTACTTATAGCGGAATAACATATATCTTCTTTGTCATTTGATTATTCCCATTTAGGGGTCGCCACAGCGGATCAACTGTCTCCATTTCTTCCTGTCCTCTGCATCTTTCTCCTTCAAACCGACCACCTGCATGTCCTCTCTCACCATGTCCATAAACCTCCTCTTTGGTCTTCCTCTTCTCCTCTTTCCTGGTAGCTCAATCTGCAACATCCTCCTCCTGAGATAATCCTCATCTCTCCTCTGCACATGTCCAAACCAACGCAACCTTGCTTCTCTCTAAGTCTTCTGTCCCTTCTGTCTCCCAGACGTCTAACCTGATCTGTCCCTCTAACATAACGGTATCTAATTTAGTGGGATATCATATATATATATTGGAACTTAATTTAGTATATTATAGGTATTAAGAAAATATGAAGTATATTATACATATTCCAACCCTCTAAAAACATTTCTCATGTGGTCACTTGGAAAAATAATTGCCCACCCCTGATCTATAGTGTCCTCCTCATATCACTGCAGGACACAGGAGATACAGGCAGTCTTTAATGATGCTTTAATCAAAGACAGAATGGACAGAAGAAGAGAACAGCTTCAGGTTCCATAAACTTTCAATCATCCGATCACATCCCATCACCATTAAACATGATTATAGTCCAGTCTTTACTGTTTAGACTGAAATAAGGATTCTTTGAAGTCTTCCGTCCCATCTGTCTTCAAGCATCGTCTGAAGACCCACCAGTTGAAGGAACACAGAGAGGATTACCTTCTCCTAAGCAGCTCTTCACTCATCCTTTAACATTTCCATCATCTTCAGAATCACTGAGGACCTTCTCCCACTAGTTTCTGGGATGTGTTTGTGTAGAGATGTACTGCTCTGAATTGTTCAGTTCAGTTGACGTGAAGGTCTAACGCTGGTTTGCTTTAAAATGAGGACAGATTCTCATCTCTGTTATTAAAAGCGGGGGTTTGTCTTCAGACTTTGATTGTTGTTGGATTGTCCATGTTATTTCCTGGGTCATACAGTGGACCAGGCTGTCCTCCTCCACCTGCTGCTTTCCTGGCTGTGAATGTGATTGTAAACTGAGGTGAGCTCTTTCCCTGGAGCTCGAGTGTGTAGGAACCAGCAGCCCAGCATTGATTCCTGGTCAGAGAAGCTGTGTTTGAGGCAGTGCTGTGTTTAGGTCCCAGGAGCGGAAGATCAGACTACTTTGTTCCCCTGAGTTTCCCTTGATCACGGTACTGTCCCTATCATTGCTCCGTGGGTGCTGGATATGTCTGTCCCCTGCTGGACGGTGTGTGTGTGTGTGTGTGTGCGTGTGTTTAATAAAGAGGATGTATTTTGTTGTACTGTCCAGCAGGGGCCAGACATATCTAACACCCAGGCAGCAGTGACGGGAACGGTACCTTGATAAAGGGTAACTATTGATAACCTACTGGTAGGGGATTCAAACCCTCAACCTTCCAATCCTGAGGTCCTTAAAGGACATCATCACAGAACCCCATGCATAACTGCACAGGAAGGGTTCTGTTGTGGTTCAGTGTGTGCTGGGTGTTCACACTGAGTGGTAGTCACTTTCACTTTCACTAGTTGTGTCTCGTGAGCTGTATGGGGTGGATTTGTGTTGAAGATCTGATGAATCTCCACTAACTAAAGCTGGTATTTATTTTAATATTAGACGGCCCAGATTCACAAAGAGACATTTCTCTGGTTACTGTATGAGTTTGTTTCTGAAATGATTTCAGGGAATAATGTCCATCTACAGTGTCCCAACCCCCCATCATTACAGGACACAGGAGACACAGGCTGTCTTTTATGACACTTTAATCAGAGACAGAGAGGACAGAAGAAGAGAACAGCTTCAGGTTACATTAACTTTAGATCATCCGATCACATCCCATTACCATTAAACATGATTATAGTCTCGACCTTTACTGTTTAGACTGAAATAATGATTCTTTGAAGTCCTCTCAGTGAGACGTGACTACTGAAGGACAAGAGGGTCACACTGAGGCAGACGCTGGGACATCTACCAATAAGAGACATATAGAGGAACACCCTTGTGTCACGGTGTGGTGTTGAGGGCTGGACGCCAACGCAGATCCGAAAGCTTCGTACTGAACTTTAATGATGGAAAAGTGCACAGAACTCAACATATTAAACATAACAAGTGTAAAACATAACAAACAATCACAAAGTGCGCACACAGAATGACCAGCGTCCTGCTCCGATTCACTGGGGCTTATAACGCCAGCCCCCGATGAGGCACACCTGGCACCCAAGCCCAGGTGTGCACAATCAGAGCAGGGCACCCTCTACTGGCGCCGGACCGTTACAGCACCCCTCCCCAAAGGCGCCTACTCCCGGGGCGCCAGACCTTGCTTCATCCTAAGCAGGATCCCCCGAAAGGAGAGGGGTAAAGCAAACGTTAAACAAAAGTCCAAACAAAGTCCAGTCGAACGCTCCGCTCTCACCGCGGTCCTCAGACGGGTTTGGCTGCAGCCCCTGAAATCCTGCTCTCTCTCCAGCGGTCTGGACTGGACGCAGCCCCTCGAAACCCCGCCTCCTCCTGGCGGACTTGGACCTCGTCCCTCAAGCCCCGCCTCCTCCGGCGGACTTGGACCTCGTCCCTCAAGCCCCGCCAACTCTGCGGTGATGGCGGATGTCCATTTAGTCCCACCTTGTGCTGACAAGTGAGCCGGCATCGCAGCCCCACTTCTCCAGGGGCTACCGCGGGGGCCGGCTCTGCAGCCACGCCCTCCTGGTTGCTGGTTCTGGAACAGGCACAACATCGGCCAATCCTGGGAGGGGAGCGGACGCCGCTCAACCCCTATTCCCCCAGCCTCCAGCACTTGGAAGGTCCGGTGGTCCTTCACGGACATCCCCACGGAGCTCTCGGCTCGCGACGTCCATTCACAGCGGCTGGTCATTTCTGTCACGATGTGGTGTTGAGGGCTGGACGCCAACGCAGAGCCGAGAGATTCGTACTGAACTTTAATGACGGATAAAGTGCATAGAACTAAACATATTAAACATAACAAGTGTAAAACATAACAAACAATCACAAAGTGCGCACACAGAATGACCAGCGCCCTAAGGTGTGCATCCAAGCCCAGGTGTGCACAATCTGAGCAGGGTGCCCTCTACTGGCGCCGGACCGTTACACCTTGTTTCCATTATTCAGGTATTTTCCCACAACACTGATGCCCTGATCTTTATAGATCTTCTGAGCTTCCTCACCGACCAACACATTGAAGAAATGGACAGCAGGAGTTGGATTCTCCATGTACCAGAGATACACAGGAGCTCCACTGGTGCCAGCGTTGAGGTTTTTATTCATCTTTTTGAAGCCTTTTTGTTCCAGAGCTCTCTCTTGGGCATCGTCAAGAGAAACATCTATGTCAATAATGCCAAAACCTTGATCCTTGGAGTGACGGTACCAGAGAAAGACTGTAGAACGATGAGGGTTTGCTCCTCGGTTGGAATCTTCATCCACTCTGAAGTATCCATCCTTAAGGAGAGCCTCATCTTCAGAGAAGTCGACAGAGGCTGTAATGCTGGAGAGGAAGGTTGTTTTATTTTTCTTCACCCAGATGTAAACTGGATCTCCATCAGCTCTCCGGTTCATATCACAGCCCAGACACTCCCATCCTTCTCTGACTAAATCAATCTCATCATCCAAACGGTTAGTCACCTGCAGGTCCTTGATGGGGAAGTCATATGGAGGGGTGTTGGTGGTCTAGTGGTAGGATACTTGCCTATGGATCTATGGCTCAAGAGGTCCCAGGTTCCAATCCCACCTCTAGCACTACCAGCACAGGGTCCCTGAGCAAGACCCTTAACCCTGAGTTGCTCTGGGGGGACTGTCCCTGTAATTAGGACATGGAAGTCGCTCTGGATAAGAGCGTCTGCTAAATGCCGTAAATGTAAATGTAAATATGGAGAGTTGCCCTGAAAGTACCACAGATAAATTTCATCACCTTTGTTTCCCTCGTTTATGTTTTTGTTGACCAGTGTGAACCTACTGGCTTCAAGACCAGAACTCATCTGTTCCATGAATGAAAACTGGATTCTGGTGACAGGTCCTGCTTTATCCTGCCTTTTGTACCAGAGGAACACATCCAACCCTGATGTACCACTGTTGAGGTTTCCAGGAACTTTGGTGAAAGTTCCTTTTGGTCTTTGGTCTTTGGTCTTTCACGCAACTCGTCTTCTTCTTTCTCACTGACAGAGATTTCAATTTCAGTGATTGGTTTGGCCATTTTGAGCTCTGATGGTTTGGGTGATGAAGCTGTGGTGAAGAAGAAAAGATATTAAACCAGTGATCGTCTGTAAAAATGAATTAGATCTGTTGAGGTTCAGGCTCCACATCGTCTCAGAGCACAAAAACACTCTGATGATATTTACTGAACCTGAAAGAGCACCGATGCTGTGTTATCATGTGGTGGAACCATCTGAATGATCTTCTAGAAGCCTGTAAAATGCTGGTCATTCCTGCATGTTTCTGATTTGCTCATGAATGAATCCAGTGTGTGTTTGGTGTAAAGACACTGAGAACACGAGGAGATTACCGATCAAACAGACGCTGTCCTCAGTTGGTCACAGACGAGAGTATCTTCCTCGGTAGAGATCTTCCGGAAATACTCTTCTGCTGAGGTGGAGATACCTGGTAAGATGATGGAGAAACAGGGTTTTGTTACTACATTTCTAAATTTCAGTGTTTGTCTGGGGTGAAGCAGTGACTTGACTGAATCAGCACTCCAGCGGAGAGTGAACTCCAATCCGTTTACTAAAGACTCCTTATTTTACAGGTGAATCTCTGTGGAGAACTTTCAAAGCTCACTCTCCCAGATAACGGTGATTTAAAGGAACTGACGCGCCTTAAAGGAACCGTTAAAACCTCCACACTGTCCCACTAAACCAGGGGTGCAGCAGCAACGTCACCCCAGTTCTGACATCTTGGGACGAGTTTATTAGAGGGACAGTTTGGACGGTTTGCAGACAAAGTGAGAGAAGTGAGATGGAGAGAGGACATGCAGGCAGTCGATGTGAAAGAGGTAGACACAGAGGACATGAGACATGGAGATGGACAATCTGCCGTGGAGACACCTAATGGGAGCAGCTGAAAGAAAAAGCTCCACTTTTAAACTAAAGATAAACCTGGAACCCAAACCTGTCTCAGTGGATTTACTACACCTGGGACATCAGTGGAGCACACACACACACACACACACAGACACACACACACACACACACACACACACACACACACACACACATATATGTATACACACACATATAAATATATAAATATAAAAATGTGTACATAAAATTTCCAGTAATAAAAGTCACGGACGGGTGGAGCACTTACGGCGACTGGTGAAGAGGCTGCGAGAAGTTTCAGAGTCTGCAGAGCAGCTAAAGAGATGAGTGGAGTCGAAGCTCCTGCAGCAGATCATTTATAGCAGGGGACACACACTCACCTGCTGTGGAATCTATTTATACGAGTGGCCCAATCAGATCTCAGAGAATGAACATGAATAAAACTTAAAAACAAGAGAAATCAGGAAATTCTGGAAATCTAAAAATCACCAAAAACAATCTCTCTGTGGGAGGGAGGGTGGAAACTCACCAGGGTCCTTTTGTGCTGCTGATGGGTTTACGTCCTGGATCTCTCCCGCTACATTCATTCACAACTAAATGATCCATTCTTCCGTTCTGAGTTTAGAACATCTTCAGGAGGGAACATCTTTTATTGCTTCAGCTCATAAATACGAGGAACACAGGAGGAACATCTGTGCATGTTTGTGGAACCCCTGTCTGATGATGTTGGAGCCTCACATTTGTGGACAATCCTTGGAAAGCAACGGGATGTCGAGGATAAAGTCCATGGATACTGGGACACGAGGTAGCTCTAGTTCAGGGGTGTCCAGCACAGTTTCATTGTCCCTCTTCCTCCAGAGACAGAGAGACAGAGAGGGAGAACGAGAGAGAGCAATAGGGTGACACGGACATGCTGCTGTGAATCCAGATCACTTTGGGACATAAAGCCTGTTCTGAGACGGAGACACGTTAAGTTAATACACATCATCTTCATCCTCTCTGAAGAGGACAAAAAGAAGAAATATCAGTCTGTATGTTCTCACCCCAGGACTGCAGGACTCCTGCTTCCTCTTGTGTTCTTCCTGATGATGAGGATTTCTGTTCTTCATCACAATCCAGGTCCTTCATGTCCTTTTTTAATCTTAGTGTTTGGGCAACCAATCTCTGTTTACACAGCAAATCAACTCACACCCAGTTCAACTCACACCCAGTTCCACAGAAAGAGTAGACTGGATTAAGCATCGCACTGTTGACAGAAAGACATATTTTAACCCTTGACCTTTCATTGAGCTTGATATGACGTAGTGTTATTCAGAAATGTCCTTTATCTACAGTCGTGTGAATAAGTTTAAGATTCAGGTAATATAACTAAACAATTGAAACTGAAGACAAGACCTTTTCACAATTTTCTGTAAAATGTAATTCTACAAAAATGTGATTTCTTGTGAGGAATACATTAGGACACGCCCACCTTTATTCCCAATTAAAACGGCTCCAATCAGACACAGGTGTAGCACATCAGGTCACATGACCACAACATTGTTACTCAGCATTTAGAAGGAGGGTTGACCCTTTAAACCTCAGACATTTAGTTCGGTGTTTCTGACTGTTGAGGTGAGAGTTAGCACCATGGTGAGATCAAAAGGGCTGTCTGAGGCCTTCAGAAAAGAGATTGTAGCAGCTTAAATCTGGTAAGGGATTTAAAAAGATCTCAGAAGAATGTATAATCAGCCGTTCCACTGTCCGGAAAACAGTCTACAAGTGGACGACTTCCATAACAACTGCCAACATGAACAGATCTGGACATCCAAGCAAGTTCACTCCAAGAGCAGACCACAAGATGCTAAACGAAGTCTCCAAAAACCCTAAAATGTCATCACGGGACCTCCTGCAGGCTCTTGCTGCTGTTGATGAGAAAGTGCCTCTACAATCAGAAAGAGACAGAACTTTAACCTCATAGTTGAAGTGCAAGGAGGAACCTTCACTCTCTAAGAGAAGCATCAAGGCCAGACTGAAGTTTGCCAGAGAGAATGTAGACAAAGACCAAGACTTCTGGAATAATGTTCTTTGGACAGATGAGGATTTATGTTTTTCATCACAATCCAGGTCCTTCATGTTCTCCATGTACTTCCATCTTGCTTATTTGCTGCGCTTCCTGGTTCACGATCCTCATCCAGTCTTCTCGCTCTCTCATTTTCTTCATTCGTCAGCCCCACAAAGTTCTCCTTCCATCTGCTCACCTGTGAGTACATTTCCATTTCTATCTTTAATCATCCTGACCTGCTGCACATCTTTCCCAGATCTGTCTCTCTGTCTCTGTTTGTGACTGTCCAACATTAGAAATGTATAATTTACAGCAAGAACGTTCATAATCAGCTTCAGTCACAAGCCTCCTGTTTGCAGTTAGAAAACAGAGAATCCGATTTGAACAGCAGCTGATGATCTTTATAGGAGCCTGAACCATGATCAGTTTTCTGCTGTTTAAATTCAGAGTCAACAACATTCCTCCTTTTTTACACAACGCGGATGCACGGCGCCCACCGCGCCGCCCGCGGCCCAACGCGGAAGCACAGCACAAGCCGCGCCGCCCGCTGCACAACGCGGAAGCACAGCGCAAGCCGCGCCGCCCGCTACACAGCACGGAAGCACAGCGATAAATGAGCCCTGCACCCCTCAACACGACAGAACGGCAAAGAAGGCCGCCCGCAACCAGAGAAGCGAGGCAAAGGCAAAGAAAGTCGTTCCTGACACCGAGAGCAGGAAGACGGTGGAGACCACTTCCTGCATCGTGCAACCGGGGAGGTCGACCAAGAAAGCCCTTCGCAACAAGGAAAGCGGCATCAAGAAGTCGACCCCCAAACCCACCACTTTTTAAAATGAAAGTTCGGGTACAGATGTGGATTGAACAGGAGGCTGCAGTAACCATTCAGGCGCAGGTGAGGAAGCGCTTAGGCAGAAAACACTACCTGAAGCTACTGTGTGCAGCCAGGACTGTTCAGCAACATTACCGAGCTAATAAGATGATGAAGCAAGAGATGAGGTCTTTGAAGGAGAAAAGGATGGCTACTGTTGTTCTGCAAGCCGCATTCCGAGGGATGAAGGCCAGACAGACTCTGAAACAGAAGCACCAGGCTGCCACAGTGATACAATGTGCTTACAGGGCTCACTGTGCTCGGACGCGATATCTATGCATGAAATATGCTGCTGTTGCCATCCAGCTTAGGTATCGCTCCACACTTGATGCCAGAAAGCAGAGGGAGGAATTCTTGGAATTGCGCTCTGCTGCAATGTTCCTGCAAGCCTGCTTCAGAGGTCAGAGGGTCAGAAAGGAGTCCTGCAACATCAGGCGGCTTCCCTAATTCAGGCGGCGTTCAGAAGACATAGGGAGGTAGCAAAGTACCAGGCCAGAAGGGTGTCAGCCGTCATCATTCAAAGACATTATAGGTCCTACATTAAGGGTAAATGTGAGAGGACCAAAGGACACTTGTCCATTTGTAAGAGGGAGATGGAAACAGAAAGAAAAGCTCTGGCTCAAGACAAAGTTGAGCTCAACAGCAAGAGCAGTGAATTCAGAAAAGCAAGAGAGGTATCCAGAGGAAAGCTGCAAGCTGTGATGGGGAACCAAAGAGAGAGGCTGGAGGGAACGGATGAACAGAGGGACCAAACCGCATGCCAGGCAACGGGGAGAGTCAGGACCAGTCAGGAGAAATTAGAAGCTAAAGTAGCTGCTCTGGAGGAACAGCTGAATCAGACCAGGGCAGAGCTGAGACAGGTGCAAGACCAAAACTTCGCTCTGCAGGCAGAACTGGGAAAAGCCAGGAGAGAGACTGGTAAACCCACTGAGCTGCAAGACCCATCCAGAGGTGGTCAAGGAGGGCAGGTAATGCACAATTTTGTATGTTTGATTATGGACAAAGAACTCCGTTGTAGCGGTTGCGGCGATCACTGAACGATTTCTTTATCCTTCTTAAATCGAACAGACACCGTAGACCACCACAATACTCGGGACAAAAACCTTCAGTGTTTTAATATGTAACAGTGCTCCCCAAACAACATTGAATATAACAAACAAACAAGCAAACAAACAATGAAAGTACATGTATTTAGTCCGACCGTATTGTCCAGTCTAAGGATGATTCCGGAGATGGTGGATGGCAAACGGAAGTCCTACCACGAAGGTGATGGAGTAGGGGATTATAGATCGGATGGTAAGAGTAATCCTGAGTGGAATTGAGTGTCCAAATAGTCCAACGGGGTTAATCCACAAACATGGAAGACACAATTTCTTGGTAGAACATATATCATACACATGCCAAGGAAAAGAAAGGATTTTCTTAGCAAGGGACATGGAAACCTAGTTTCTCCCTCACACGCTTCTTCCCAAAGCTTTATCACGCAACCTCCTCAAACACTGCCTAAAAACCGACACCCCTGTTAATCAGTCACCTGATTATATCAGGTAAGCTCTTAAAGGGGAGGCGCAGTGTTAGTAAGGGGCTAGAGCTGGCTTTCTGGAGGAATACCATGCCGAGCCTAGGGGTACCTCTCCTTTATGGCTATCGGTTATGGCAGCCTTATGTGCGGTGTCACATATACCCCCCCAGCTGGGTCACAAGGGGGAGGACCGTGAAAACGGCTTTAAGTCCACCACATTTATTGTACGGTCTTCTCCCCACGCCGCACTCGGGAGAAGTTAAATTCTGGACCTAGCTTCTTGACTATCTCAGCGAAGTCCCGCCCACCCAGGGAGCCAACTTGGCAGAGTAACTCCTCGGTGCCGAGAGAGGGTGAGTCCTAATTCATACATACCGTTGGGACATGGTACACCGGATTGGAACGCCCCCATTGTACGCCCTCGCCTGTTTCCCCGCTTCAGTGCCTGCGTACATTTTTCCTCACCAGGTCCTGCAATTGGTCCTGACGCCCAGGAGGGAATAACACTCGACCTAGGGAGGGTGTAACATGGATGAGCGGTCAAAAGGGCCCTTATGACCGGCCCAGCGCTAGTTGGCGCAGGAGAATGACTCTGTGATTCCCTGGACAGCCGAGTTAATAGCGAAGCGAAATTCGCTAGCCAGGTGTCCCAGTTCTTATGTTCCTCCTCCACATACGAAGCAATCATACCCTGAGGGTGCGGTTGACTCTCTCGGTCAGTAGTTGGTCTGGGGTGATAACTAGTTGTAAATTTGCAGCACCCCCATGTCTTGCAGATCCTTGGAAAACTTGGCCAGTGAACTGGCTGCCCCGGTCCGAAACAAGAAACTTGGGTGTTCCCCATCTAGTAAAAACCTCCTTTACCAGCACTTCAGCTTATTTTAGGCGCCTTTGCTGTTCCTGAGTGGGAACACCCACCCACTCGTGGAAGTAATCCACCACTACCAGGAGAAAGGGAGTTTCTCCTGCCACTTCTAGGAAGGGGCTCCATCAAATTCCACGCCTAACATCTCCCCCGGCTCAGTGATGGGTGTGGATTGTAACAGTCCCACAGGGGGCTTGTTGGATGGTTTATACTTTTGGCAGATGTGACAGTTTCAGTACATATGTCCGGGGCATATCTTATGACAGTGGGCCACCATGCCAATTTCCAAAATCCTCAGCAGGGTTTTGGTGACTGAGATGGCCCCCAATGGATTATCATGGTAATGGTGTTGAATTGGGAGAGACGAGTGCACTCTCTGGTACCACTAGTTGGAAATTAAAACCTTGATCCTTCGGCAATGCTGCCTGCAGATAATCCCAATCTGTCCACATGGACGGATGGATCCCCAGCTCCCTCAGTGGCCTTACTTCCTTCCGGACCTCCTGGATCCAAGGGTCATTAAGTTGGGCCACCCCTATTTCAGGTAGGGACATGGGTAGTCCATCTGTGGTTTTCGATAGGCGACACAATAAGGAGACAGAAGCTTGTACAGGGAAAAATTCTGGACAAGGCATCGTGGCAACGTTTAAAACATCCCTTTCTGTAAGTGATTCGCATCAAAGGGTTGTAACCGGAGGGTCCAGCAGTTAGCCCAGAGGAGTTCTTTGGGTTGTGCCAAAGCCCAAGTGGAGTGCGGCATGGTCTGTAAACGCACCTCAAACGACACTCCTCCAAAAAATGGCGCCAGCGCCACTGCCCACACTACCGCAGGCACTCTTTCTCCACACGGAGTAATTCCTCTCGCCCGGGCAAAGTCTGAGGCAAATGCAAGGGGTATTTCACATTCTCCCTTGGTCCTGGGTTAGACCGCTCTCAATCCCATCTCACCGGTGATCAGTGTGGGAGCCGAAGGGTTTTGCTGTGTCGGGATGGCCCAGGACAGGAGGTTGTATCATCGTAGTTCTTCAGGTCTTCAAAGCTTGGCAGGTATCACCTCAAACCCAAGCAGCCCTCTCTTCAGCAGCCCATACAATGGTGCTGCCCTGGTTCAAGTAAAATGGGGAATGCTGTGGTACCACCCATCAGGCCCCAAAAACCTCTGCAACTCTTTCAGGTTCTTGGGGATGGGGTACTCCAGGATGGCCTTTGTCTTTTCAGGGTCCGCTGTAACCCCCTGACCCGGAACTATGTGTCTTAAAACTCTTAAAGAAGATTTAAAGAAAACACACTTCTTCAGGTTGAGGGTGAGATTGGAAGCCTTTCCGAAGGTCATGTAGATGCTGGGTAGAGTCTGGGGAGTATATGATAACGCTTAATAATATAGACAAAGCAGCAATGACCCTTAGATCCGCTAGAACCCTCTCCATGAGCCTTGGAAGGTATGAAGTGCTTCTTTAAGCCAAAAGGTAAAACCCGAAACTGGTACAGTCCCTGAGGGGTAGTGAAAGCAGTCAGTTCCTTGTAGTGGGGTTCATTGCAATCTGCCAATATCCTGACTGTAAATCAAGAGTCGTAAAAACCCTGGCTCTCTCAAAAGACTCTACACTTATGGATCAATGGCATGGGTGCATCAAACACGGCTCCTGTTATTTAGCTGCCGGAAGTCCACGCGAAACCTCATGTGGACCCATCTTGGCTTCTTGGGAAACCAAAACCACGGGTGCAGCCCACGCAGATGTAGAAGGTTCAATGATCCCCTCTTCCAACATCTTCTTGACCTGGTCGGCCATAATCTTCTGCTTGAGAGGAGAAACCTGATACATACAAGCACAGGCCTACGGTCAGATAGGGTGATGGAGTGGCTGTAAGAAGAGAGGTATAGCCTAGGACGGCAGACTTCAGGGAAGGGAACTGTCCCAACAGGTGGCTCACCTCGGGGGACTCCTGTACCTCCTTGGGTAGTTCTTGCCATGAAGGTTGGGGTCGAGAGGCCAAGATTGAGGACCTAAATAAAGCAGAGGAGGGAAGACCAAGATCCATAGCCCAGCCACTCCGCAAACCTTCCAGGAGCCCCACAGGAACATAGAGGGAGATTGGATCGGTGTTGTCCACAAACCCCCCTTCCCTATGATCCTACTCAGGAAGGATCGAGGCTGCTGATATGGGGAGACTGTACCGAATTCCCGAGCCCAGTCTAGTCGGATACGTGCTCTAGCCACAAACCAATCCCAGAAGCATAGGCCATGCCAAATCTTCATCAGCTAGTACAAAAGTGAAATTGTAAGTGAATGAGCTGCACCTGAGGTGTAACGATGCAGCCGAGGGCAGGCTTGTGTTCCATCCGCCAGCAAACAGTTGGGAAGGCACTTGGGCAAGTCTCCTTGAGGGTGGTCGAAATCTCAGGTAGAAAAGCTGATCAGAGAAGGTGGATCCAGTATCCAGAAGGCCTTTCCTTTTCCCCACCACCACCCCACCAAGCGAGGGCTGGAGGCTGCGTGCAGTACTGATCGGGCGGACAGTTCTGGTTTCGCCACCATCGCCCCCTTCTTAGGGCCAGGTCGCCCCTCTTGGCCCTGAACCCAGGACCAATAGCCCTGACTGGCACGGTCTTTTCTATGAGGGTGCCCACCCGACAATGTCAGGCTACCGTCTTCACTGCTCCGCATGATTACGTCTGGGGATTGGTACATCTAAATCTTTCAAATACCTCTTCCTCTCAGCCACCTCAGGTCACCCTTAGGCAGAGAGCACGGTAGAAGTCGAGGTAAAGTCCCTGGATACTTTCTTGGGGCCTCCGAACCCTGACTCGCAACTGTTCTCTAACTCTGCCTGGAAACCCGGTGACGTGTGGCAAGGCACCTAAAAAGGTTTTAAACTCCTGCCAGGTCTTTTATTTAGACTGCTCAGTTTTCCACCAATTGGCGGGCGAACCCTGCAGGATCAGATACAATAAAGCCAACACTTCTGGATCAGACAAGTGATGAAAGATAAAACCTCGCATGCCTCTCGATAAAAGTGAGGGCATCCCCTCTGCCTTGCCAGCCCAGGGGAACTGGGGCTTGATAGGAAGGAATGGTGTGGCGAGGAGTGGCGAGGCCTTCAGTTGGAAAGCTGTCTCGGCCCCATAAACCGACAGGGGGTACTAGTGAGACGTGGATACGACTCATCTCCTTCTTCCACTGTTCATCCCTCCTTTAAACAATCAACTACTGCCTTTTCTAAAGTAGCTAGCTGTTCCTCCACACATTCTTCGCTGGCCTCACCCGTCCATAAGGAACTCCCCTTAAGGATATCTCTCTTCTAGCAGTCTGTTGCGCTTCTCGCAGCTCAAAGCAAGATCCGCCCAACTTAGTAATCTTACAGTTGGCCATCTCCAAGGCCTGTTGCATCCCTCCTAGATGTTCCCATCTGTGCATCTTCTTCACCCTCTCCTCCTCTCACCTCTGTAGAGATATGCACTAAGAAGGTCGGGTTAACTGAGTAACCTCTCCAGGAACGGTAAGCACAGTAACAGTGGGAGGTATCGAGTGAGAGAAGTCTCAGCGTGCCTGTTTGCCTCAAAGCTCGTGATCAGCCATATTACTAACACCATTGAAACTCTATCCCCTAAAAGAGTTGCACTGGCTGCCCCAACACAAGCGCCGTAATGTAGATCCAGAAATACCTGGACCAAATACAGAAACCTTTTAACCTTTTACAAAACACAGTAATGAATAACCACAGCTACCTCCAAAATAATAACAGAACGATAAATACAGACACTATATTCAATATTATGGGGGCAACAATTATACCCTGAAGGTCCTCAGACGTGGGCTGCCACCACTCTGTAGCGTAAGGTTGGCGCGATCACTGAACGATTTCTTTATCCTTCTTAAATCGAACAGACACCGTAGACCACCACAATACTCGGGACAAAAACCTTCAGTGTTTTAATATGTAACAGTGCTCCCCAAACAACATTGAATATAACAAATAAACAAGCAAACAACAATGAAAGTACATGTATTTAGTCCACCGTGACATCCAGTCTAAGGATGATTCGAGATGGTGGATGGCAAACGGAAGTCCCACCACGTATGTGATGGGAGTAGGGGATTATAGATCGGATGGTAAGAGTAATCCTGAGTGGAATTGAGTGTCCAAATAGTCCAACAAGTTAATCTACAACATGGAAGACTGGCTCACACTCTTCTTGTGAACATATATCATACACATGCCATGAAAGAAGAAAGTGATTTTTAAAGGCGGGACATGTGAAACCTAAGCTCCTCACATTTCTTCCCAAAGCTTTTATCACGCAACCTCCCAAACACTGCCTTAAAAACCGACACCTCTGTTAATCAGTCACCTGATTATATCAGGTAAGCTCTAAAGGAGGCGCAGTGTTAGTGAGGCTAGAGGCCCTCTGACTTTGAGGAATACCATGCCGAGCCCAGAGTGGTACCTCCTTATGGCCATCGCCATGGCAGCCTTTATAAAAGTGTGTCACACCGTGACACGCCAGTTCTGAGAACCTGGACCTATGAGATTCACCGTTGCAGGCACCTCCCTAGGGCACAGTGTCACAGGGCCAAGAACGATTCTTCCATGTTTAGCTTTCAGGCTAAGGTTTTTCAGTGGGTCGGACCATTTTCATGGGACCTCACATGCAGCTGGGAGAGCTTAACAAGGAAATTTCATTACAACCAATTGGTCGGGTAGAGGCCCGTAAGTAAGTCTCTTCTGAATCACTCAGATTGATCACTGATTCGGGAACACTGACAGAGAAAGCCTCGTGGAGAGTTTGTCCACAGATGCCTCAGGTATCATTTATGAAGAGACGGCTCCTCCTGGATCTCTTCCCTTGTTTTGGTGAATTATGGCTAGGTCAGACTGTCTAGTTCTCACGTGCTCATTCCCTTGACCTTAGCCTTTCAGTGAGTGATCCAGAGGAGGAGTGCCCAGGGGCTTTGTATGAGTTGCTACCGGGTGATGACAATCCAGCAGCCCTGCACTCTGATGCTTCCAGGGGAAGACCCACGGACACCCAGAGGCTCCGGAATTAGTCGAACCCCCTCCTATTCAGAAGAGAGGAGTAACCCAGGTTGCCAAGGGTGAAGTCATGACCGGTGAAGATCAGACAGGGCTCGAGCCAATCAGACTTGAGTCCTCCAGAGGCCCCACTACAGAGTCAGAGAGACAGGTGACTGAGGAAACATCGGGACAGCAGAAAGACACCAAGGATCAGGACTGCACAAACACCAAAGGGACTTCTGGTTACGAAGATATGGACTGAAACTCTGATACCTCTCACCACCGCCAGGACCCCAACATTACTGGCCAGAGGTCCCTTTTTGTTGTACTTTGGGTGTTTGTGGGCCTGGCCGGGTGCCCCATAAAGGGGACTGTTCCAGTTTAACTGGGTTTTGTTTAGCCTCCCCCCTGAGGTCCGGGTTGTCGGCTTGACGCTCAGAAGGCGCTTTTTTTGGGGTTACTGTCACGGCCTGCGTAATTCGTGGTTCGACTGGCACAACAGGATGCTGCTCTGTTTCACCGAGCACACCGGCTTGTGCCGTAGACACAGGTGTGCTTCATTGGGCAAGCTTATTTAAGCCCGGTGTGTCAGGAACAGAGCGCTGCTCATTAACCAGGCCACTTACGGTTAATGGTGCACTTTTGGTTTGTGCATACTTTTATGTTTAATAAAGTTACGTATTCAATACTGGTTTCATGCAAGGCCCTTCCCACGCTCACCACCTGCAGGTGCTCATTGAACTGTGAACAGTTGCTGCTTCAGGCCACCAGGTGGAACTGTGTCTTTTAGATGTTACTTTCTTTCTCTGTCATATTAAATACTCAAAATATTCATCCTAACTTGGATCAAAAACTTCATCCTAATCCTGACCAAAAATATTAATCCAAATCCTGACCCAACCCTGACCTTTGACCTAAAAACCCCAAAGCTTTCTTATCTTAATCTGAGCCAAACCATAAGGGGTTAATCCGAAGTTGCTTCTAATCCTGTCCCAACTCAAAAGCCTAAAACATTTATCCTGGAACATTTATCCTGATCCACGTGTCCTAACTCAAACTGCTTCTCTCCCTGTGTTTTATCACCTGTGATAGCAGCTCATCTACATAAAACATAGCTGGACAGTACACAATGGGGGACGGGACGTCCTCCTCAGCCAGCAGTACCCCGACCGAGGCCCGCTCAGCGTCCTGCGGGCGCCGCCGCAGGTAAGGACGCCTGGACCTTCACACTGTCCCTGCAACATCTCATTAATAAAAAGGACGCACCCACCCACTAGGGATGCATAAGCCAGTGTATTTCTGAGTGGTGGTCCCAGTACCAGATAAATGGGGAGGGTTATGTCGAAGCCGCATCCGGGCAAAAACGTTTTCCAAATCAATATGTGGACAACCAAAACAGACTTCCATACCAGATTGCCTTAAGGCCCTGGTTAACAACCACCACCACCAGTGCTGTTAGCCTACAGGGTGCTGGTGGAAACTGGACTACTGTTGACCAAAGGAGAAGAAGAAGAAGAAGAAGAAGAAGAAGAAGAAGAAGAAGGCATGTCCAGAGGAAGGAGGAGAGAAGGAAGTGGAGGAGAGTGGAAGTGAGGGTAGGGACTTTGAATGTTGGCAGCATGACTGGTAAAGGCAGAGAATGAGCTGATATGATGGAGAGAAGGAAGGTTGATTTTCTGTGAGTGAGAGACTAGATGGAAGGGTAGTAAGAGCAGGTGTACTGGAGGAGGGTTTAAACTGTTCTACCATGGTGATGGAAGGAGAACGGGGGAGGAGTTATCCTGGAAGGAAGAGGCGTGGAGAGTGTTTGGAGGTGAGGCCGCCAGGGGATGGGGATGAGTTTGAAGCTGAAGTTACAAAGATAATGAATGTTATTAGTGCTTATGTTCTACAAGTTGGTTGAGAGATGGAAGAGAAAGAAGAATTGAGGAGTGAGTTAGATGAAGTGATAGAGAGTGTACCCAGGGGAGAGAGAGTGATGATTGGTGCAGATTTTAATGGTCATGTTGGTGAAGGGAACAGAGGTGATGAGGAGGTGATGGGTAAGTATGGTTTCACAGAGGAATGCTGAAGGACAGATGGCTGTAGATTTTGCAAAAAGGATGGAAATGACTGTAGTGAGAGAGGACATGCAGGTTGTCGGTTTGAAGGAGCATGATATCAAGGACAGAAAGTAATGGAAACAGATGATCCACTGTGATGACCCCTAAATGGGTCCAGCCGAAAGGAGTAGAAGAAGAAGAGGAAGAAGAAGAAGACATTGAAACGCATCATTAATTCATAAAACTAACAGTTCAGGACTGCCTCCTCATATTCATCTCAGATGAATTACCTTCACATGTTAAAGTGAGAAAGAAACACTTCCATGGAAACTGATGCAATATCAAAGAACGTTCAGAGACATGAAGATAAGAAGACGGCTCAGTGACACTGTTATAAACCTGTATTAAAGTAATCACCACAGACAAGCCTTCACACCGTCCTCACCTGCAGTGTCCTTCAGGTGAGATATACTTCCATGAAACACAGCTGGAACACAAAACACCGAACACAAAACAGTGTGGTGGCGGTCCAGTGGTTTCCAGTCCCACCTCCAGCACCACACTCACTGTTTCTCAGCTAAAGTCTGGAACTAACAGCTGCCAGGAGATTGATTGTCCTGTAATTGTGACAGGGAAGCTGCTTTGGACAAAACAATAGAAAAAAAAAAGAAAAATACACCAGTACAACATAAAACAGGCCCAGAATCAGAAGGTCACGGGTTCAAATCCCAGATCTGTAGGTTGCCATGATGTTCCCATGAGCAGGGTTCCGTCCCTGCTGTTTAGGGATGAGGCTCCATAATTGGAAGGTCATGGGTTTAAGACCAGAAGGTTCCTCTGAGGTTGCCTTGATCAAGGTACTGTCCCCATCACTGCTCCCTGGGCAATAGATATGGCTGCACCCTTTGGTTTCTGGTGAATTTTGGGTACTGGCAGCTTCAGGTGCTGCATTTGGGTCCTCACCCAACGTGACTCCCTGCGTTCAGAGTCTCACCATTACAGTGTTTGTGTAAATGTGGTTGTGTGTGTTTAGTGTGAAAGAGTAAAATAGAGTAAAAGTATGTGTACTTAGTAAGAGTGTATTTATGTAGCTGTGTGTGTGTTTAGTGTAAAAGAGTGTGTTTAGAGTGTGGCATGTGTGTAAAGCTTAGTGTAAGAGGTGTTTAGTGTAGATGTGTGTGTTTAGTGTAGTTGTCATGTTTTTACGAAAGCGCAGGCACTACATGTGCAGATCTCTGTCTTAATCTGAACGAGACTAGCTTCTATGAGAGAAACGAGGGCAAAACAGACACTGCGAGCAGACAGTGCACGCCACTAATCGCGTTGAGATAGATCTACATCAGCAGTGCTGATGCAATAGACGTGTAGTGGGAGAAAGAATCAGCCAGTAGCTTATTAGAGCACTAAACTCGATGGAGTGACTCAGCGAGGTCATCATGCTATCAGGTCTAGCAGTAGAACATCATGTCTGCGAGAGCTTCAGTCCTGGACGATGGGTTTGTGTGGTTATGCATCTGAATGAAAATATTAAATGTAAATATTTACAAATACTCAATGAATGATTACTTTTCTGGTTCTAGACCACGAACAGTCTCGTTGTGTGTTTTTTGTGTTGGATGGTTGTTGATGAAATGGGAAAGAGAGAAGAAGAGCGAGATCCAGGCAGATCTCCACAGCTGGAGCTCCAAAGTACAGAGGATAGTTCTTTAAGAAAGTGTAAAGTGAGATGGAGAGGATCTAAAGCTCCAGAAGCAGGTTTTATATCATTCTGAGGTTCATCTGATCAGTGTGTGGTGTAAACCTTAGAGATAAAGGCCTGAGAACAGCGCCTACAGCAGGAACTGACATTCAGGCGGCGGTGGTCTAGTGGTGAGGGTGTTGCCCTCGCGATGGGAAGATTGTGAGTTCGATTCCCTCACCAGTAGGTTGCCCTGAGGTAACTTGAGCAAGGTATGTGTGTGTGTATGTGTGTGTGTGTTTAATACAGAGGATGTATTTGTTGTGGTTCTCAGTGCTCTCAATGACAAACATTCCTCTCACAATCACACCAGGCCAGACATATCCAACACCCGGAGAGCAGTAATGGGAACAGTTCCTTGATCAAGGGTAACTCTGGATAATCTACTGGTTCAAACCCACAACCTTCCAATCCTGAGGTCCTTAAAAGAGAACATCACAGAACCTTATGCTTTAACTGCACAGGAAGGGTTCTGTTTTGGTTCAGTGTGTGTGCTGGGTGTTCTCACCAACTGGTAGTCACTTTCTAATCTTCACTAGTTGTGTCTTGTGAGCGTGGTGGATTTGTGTTGAAGATCTGATGAATCTCCACTAACTAAAGCTGGTATTTATTTTAATATTAGACGGCCCAGATTCACACCTTTTAAAGAGACGTTTCTCTGGTTACTGTATGAGTTTGTTTCTGAAATGATTTCAGGGAATTATGACCTTCTAGAGCGCCCCAACCCCCCATCATTACAGGACACAGGAGACACAGGCTGTCTTTTATGATGCTTTAATCAGAGACAGAGAGGACAGAAGAAGAGGACGGGGTTTGTAAGGTTACATTAACTTTAGATTCGATCACATCCATCACCACAAACATGATTATAGTCTCGATCTTTACTGTTTAGACTGAAATAAGGATTCTCTGAAGTCCTCTCATTGAGACGTGATTACTGAAGGACAAGAGGGTCACACCGAGGCAGACGCTGGGACATCTACCAATAAGAGACATAAAGAGGAAAACCGGCGGTTCCCTTATTCAGGCTTTGTGGCACAACTTGGATGCCCTGATCTTCATAGGCTGTCTGAGCTTGCACCAACCAACAGAGGTGAAGAATGGATGGTGGGAGATGGATCCTCCATGTACCACAGATACACAGGAGGTCTATTGGTCGCATTATTGAGGTCTACATTCAACCTTTTGAAGCCTTTGGTTTCAGATCATCTCAGGAACCTGGCTGCAGTGATGCCCGGCCCTGTCTATGAGTGACTTGGATCCAGAAACACTGCAGAATGATGAGGGGTTTGCTCTCGATTGGCATTCTATCCACTGACAATATCCATCCTTATGAGGAGCCACACTTCAGAGAAGTTGATAGAAGCCAATGCTGGAGATGAATATTTTCTCTCATCACCCAGTGATGTAAACCCAATCTCCATGAGTTCCCCGGCTCAAATCATAGCCCAGACGCTCCCATCCATCTCTGACCAAACCAACCTCTTCATCCAAATGGGTGGTCACCTTCAGATCCGTGATGGGGAAGTCATAAAGGGTGGTGCCCTGAATGTGCCACAGATCTATGAAACTTTCTCCTGGGTTAATTTTTTGTAGACCTGTTTGAACCCAGAGGCCATGAGACTGTGACCTCATCCCATCCATGAATGAAAAACTGACTGGTGACAGCTGCTGCGCCCTCTTCCCTTTTGTACCAGAGGAAAACCTTGGGCCCTCATGTACCACTGCTGAGGTTTCCAGGAACATTTGGAAACCTTTCAGCACTTAACTTTTTCTTTCTTCTTCTTGACTGGTAGAGATGTCAATTTCAGTGATTGCTGGCTACTTGAGCTTTGATTATTTGGGTGATGAAGCTGTGGTGAAGAAGAAAGATTTTAAACCAGTGATCATCTGGTAAAAAGTGAAATAATCAATTAGATCTGCTGTAGTTGGAGAGGTCTGACATCGTCTCAGAGCACAAAACACTCTGATGATATTTACTGAAGCTGAAAGAGCACCACGTTAAAAGGTCATCAGCGTGGTGGAACCATCGAATGATCTTCAGAAGCCTGTAAAATGCTGGTCATCCTGCATGTTTCTGGATTTGCTCATGAATGAATCCAGTGTGTTTGGTGCAGCCACTGAAAACACAAGGAGATCACCGATCAAACAGACGCTGTCCTCAATGGTCACAGACTTAGTATCTTCCCCGTGGAGATCTTCCGAGATACTTTCTGCTGAAGTGAGATACCTGGTAGGATGATGCATAGGAACAAGGCTTTTCTTTGTTACTACACTTCTAGACTTCGTAGTGTTTTTCTAAAAGCAGTGACCTGACAGAGAGAGAACATGCAGGTTGTCAGTGTGAAAGAGGTAGACACAGAGGACAGGAAGACATGGAGATGGAAAATCCTCTGTGGGGACACCTAACGGGAAAAGAAAGAAGAAGCTCATTGTTAAACTAAAGAAGATAAACCTAGAACCCAAACCTATCTCAGTGGATTCACACACACAGGTGGAGCACTTACGGCGACTGGTGAAGAGGCTGTGAGAAGTTTCAGAGTCTGCAGAGCAGCTGAAGAGACGAGTGGAGTCGAAGCTCCTGGGACATCAGGAAATAGTCCATGGACACTGGGATTGCCTAGTTCAGGGGTGTCCAGCACAGTTTCACTTGTCCTCTTCCTCAGAGACATGAGACAGAGAGACAGAGAGGGAGAAGGAGAGAGAGCAATAGGGTGACACGGACATGCTGCTGTGAATCCAGATCACTTTGGGACATGAAGCCTGTTCTGAGATGGAGACACGTTAAGTTAATACACAGCATCTTCATCCTCTCTGAAGAGGACAAAAAGAAGGAATATCAGTCTGTAGGTTCTCTCTCCAGGACCTAAGTGACATTAAGTGAAAGTGACAACCCTTGTCAGTGCGAGGTCACAGCACTGCACACCAAGAACCACAACGAAATTGGACCTCTGCTTTTAACCCATGTACACAAACACCGTGCAGCAGTGGGCAGCTATTGAAAGCGCCCGGGGAGCAGACGGGACGGTACCTTGCTCAGGTGTACCTCAGGGTAACCCCACGTAGAGGGAATCGAACCCACAATCTTCCGACGCAGGGCCAACTCCCTAACCACTAGGCCACCGCTGCCCCTTTTTTTTTTTTTTTTTTTTTTTTTTTTTTCTAAGTGAAAGTGAACTGGATTAAAACCAGGAACTGGATTTTAAAATCTGTTCTAAATGAGACAGGAAGGTGGTGGAATGTATCTAGAACAGGGGTTTTCTGTGAAAATTTTTTGTACTTATATGGACTAAGGAAAACACAAGACAGGATTCTGCAGTTTTTACTTGCAAGGGGGAGCCAGGCACCAGCCAACACCAGCTACCTCCGAAGAGCTTCCCTCTGGGTAAGCCTCCTTAATTCACTTTCCTGATTTTACAGAGTAATTAACCCACATTCCTTGTTACAAATTGTAAACAGAAAAGAGGAATTCTGTGTCTGGCAAGGTTCAGGCACAAAGCTAACTGTCGTATCACGCTCTTTGCAGAAGTCATAAATAAAGAATGATATAGTCAACAGTTCATCATCAATGATAAAAATACTTTAATGCATTTTCTTAACATTTCCCTCCTGTTTATCACTGATAAATGTCAAGTTCTCTTATTCCAGCACTGTATCTCTTTTCAGTTTTCTGTAGTTCCTTCATTTTCATAATATGTTCAACAATTTACACTTAGTTGAAAGTTTCTTTATTGTCTGACAGTGAGGTGTACATACTCAACATCACATCTCTCGCATTGCCTGCCCTATCATTCTGGACAGCATTGCTCTCAAGCAAGGGATGACACATCCTGTGAAAAGACAAAATAATAGAAGCACAATAACCCCGGGTAGCATTAATTTCAAAAGCGTCATTTTCTATCCTCCAGACAGGAACCAGGAGAAGGCTCCCATGGTGGGTAAACATTGTCTTGAGACATAGCATGTTGGATTTTCTTCATCTGGTCTATGGCCTCAGTTATCTCATGTCCTTCACTAGTGCTGTCAGGAATATACGTACAACAAGTATCATTGAACATCACACAAACCCCTCCTTTCTCAGCGGTTAGTAAGTCAAGTACCATTTGATTATGTAGCACCATCATCCTCATGCTTGACTGCCCTCACTGTTTGTTTTTCGTAAGCTTATACTAGCGCTAAAATAGACTCAATTGGATAATCTATGGTTTCACCTCTAACAGGTTATTCTTTACTTCCCACCGTGGGTAACAAAGCCAATGCTGCCCCATCTCCGGGTAGCTCACTGCTTATGCTCGTCAGGTACATCGGACCCCAAAACCGAACTCTAGTTGGACTTCCACTGCGACCTTCGTGCTCTGAAATGGCACTGGACTTGCAGCCGCTGGGTGATGGTTCACAGGCTCGCTGGTGTCAGGACTTCGGGTGTTTGTTTCTGTTTTTCAGAGGGTGCTCATTCTCTGATGGAGCACACCTTGAGCTCATATGACATTAGGGAAAAGCATTGAGGCTGACTACTTAAGCCTCCATGAGTCAGAACAGAGCGCGGCTCATTCAATATATTTCTGTTGTTGTTATGGGTGGTTTTGGTTCTGCTTTTTTGTATTCCAGTTTCGTGTCTGGATTTTGGTTTTGTTCTTGTTCATGGTCCAGTTTCATGTCTGGATTCCTGTTTCAGTTTAATAAAAGTATTTTTAGAACCTCTGGCTCCACCATGACATCCTTCCGTGGAGATACCTGGTAGGATGATGGAGAAACAAGGTTTTGTTACTACACTTCTAGACTTCAGTGTTTTTCTGGGGTGAAGCAGTGACCTGACAGAGAGAACATGCAGGTTGTCACTGTGAAAGAGGTAGACACAGAGGACAGGAAGAAATGGAGATGGAAAATCCTCTGTGGGGACACCTAACAGCAAAACTAAAAGAAGAAGAAGCTCCACTGTTAAACTAAAGAAGATAAACCTAGAACCCAAACCTATCTCAGTGGATTCACACACACAGGTGGAGCACTTACGGCGACTGGTGAAGAGGCTGTGAGAAGTTTCAGAGTCTGCAGAGCAGCTGAAGAG
The DNA here is from genome assembly GCA_017165825.1 of Hepsetus odoe. Taxonomy (NCBI): domain Eukaryota; kingdom Metazoa; phylum Chordata; class Actinopteri; order Characiformes; family Hepsetidae; genus Hepsetus; species Hepsetus odoe. The sequence goes on along the minus strand of CM029390.1, from coordinate 1,528,018 downwards.
ACGAGTGGAGTCGAAGCTCCTGGGACATCAGGAAATAGTCCATGGACACTGGGACTGGGCTCTAGTTCAGGGGTGTCCAGCACAGTTTCATTGTCCCTCTTCCTCAGAGACACATAGACAGAGAGACAGAGAGGGAGAAGGAGAGAGAGCAATAGGGTGACACGGACATGCTGCTGTGAATCCAGATCACTTTGGGACATGAAACCTGTTCTGAGACGGAGACACTTTAAGTTAATACACAGCATCTTCATCCTCTCTGAAGAGGACAAAAAGAAGGAATATCAGTCTGTAGGTTCTCTCTCCAGGACTCATGACACACATTTAAACCAGGAACTGGATTTTAAAATCTGTTCTAAGTGAGACAGGAAGGAGGTGGAATGTATCTAGAACAGGGGTTTGTCAGAAAATTCCTGTACGCAGAGACAGTAGAACGAAGGAAAACACCAGACACAGGATCTGCAGTTTTTCCTTGTAAGGGGATTCAGACACCAGCCAACACCAGCTACCTCCTCTGAAGAGCTTCCCCCTCTGCAAGCCTTTAATTCACTTTCCTGATTTTACAGAGTAATTAACCCACATTCCTTCTTACAAGATTGTAAACAGAAAAGAGGAATTCTGTGTCTGGCAAGGTTCAGGCACAAAGTTCAACTGTCGTAACAAGCCGTAAATAAAGAAGGATTCCGATAAGGTCAACGGTTCATCATCAATGATAAAATATTTACGATTTTCTTAACATTTCCCTCCTGTTTATCACTGATAAATGTCAAGTTCTCTTATTCCAGCACTGCATCTCTTTTCAGTTTTCTGCAGTACCTTCATTTTCATAATATGTTCAACAATTTACAGAAGTATTTATAAATTGATCTCTACATCGCTGTATTCGTTTCCTTTGTTGTCTGAGAGGAGGGTGTAATATTATTCACTCAACATCACGTCTCACATTGACTGCCCCATCATTCTGGACAGCATTGCTCTCAAGCAAGAGATGACACATCCTGTGAAAAGACAAAATAATAGAAGCACAATAACCACGGGTCATTTTCCATCCTCCGGATAGGAACCAGGAGAAGGCTCCCATGGTGGGTAAACATTGTCTTGGGACATTATTAGCATGTTGGATTTTCTTCATGTGGTCTATGGCCTCAGTTATCTCGTGTCCTTCACTAGTGCTGTCAGGAATATACGTACAACAAGTATCATTTAACATTTCTCCTTTCCTCCTTTCTCAGCGGTTAGTAAGTCAAGTACCATTCGATTTTGTAGCACCATCATCCGCTTGCTTGACTGCTCCTCACTGTTTGTTTCCGGTGCTTTTATACTAGCGTTTAAAAATAGACTCAATCGATAATCTATGGTTTCAGTTCTAAACAGGTTCTTCTTTACTCCCACCCAGGGGAACAGAGCCAATGCACCCTTTCTCCTGGTAGTCCAGTGATTATGCTCGTCAGGTACATCGGAACCCCATGTTGTGGGGTTGGACTTCCACCAGTGACCTTCGTGCCCTTGAGACACGGACCGCACCCCAGCCGCTGGGTGATGGTTCACAGGCTCGCTGGTGTCAGGACTTCGGGTGTTTGTTTCTGTTTTTCACAGTAGAGGGCGCTCTGTTCTGATGGAGCACACCTGAGCTCATATGACACAGGTGTGCTACATTGAGGCTGACTACTTAAGCCTCAATGAGTCAGCGCAGCTCATTCGATACGTTTCTGTTGTCGTTACGGGTGGTTTTGGTGCTGCTTTTGTGTATTCCAGTTTCGTGTCTGGATTTTGGTTTTGTTCTTGTTCATGGTCCAGTTTCGTGTCTGGATTCCTGTTTCAGTTTAATAAAAGTATTTCTAGAACCTCTGGCTCCACCATGACGTCCTTCCCGCTCCCTGCCACCGTGACTGCTGGACACATAGCCAAATAGTGTAGTTGGTTGGATGGGTTCCGTTGTTCCCTGACATGGCATTAGGTGGCGTTCCGGAGTCTTCTATTGCTTTTCACCCCCCTGTGTGTGATGTGTACTAGAGCTTTCTCTAGTAATTTTCCTGGAATATTGCTTTGCCCTTGAGTTGGTAAGTCTAACGTCCACAGATAGTAGACCTCTCCTTCAGCTTTTACTGAAAAAATGTCACTATTTTCTCACTTTCGTCTTGCAATCATTCCTCCTTTACCGTCAGAAATGATACATATATCCAATTTAACCATCACATCTCGACCCAGTAAATTATATGGACAACAACTGGCCAGTACTACAGGAGCATGGACGGTTGATCCCGTAGCAGGGTCAGTTATTGCAAGTGGTTTAGTTAACAATTTGGTTTCAATACTCCCATTAGCAGATTGAACATTTATGATGTCTTCTAGTACTGGTAACCAGTCTACATCTTCTCTCATTGCTGTCCAACAGGCCCACTGTCACACAAACATGTGTAAGGTTTATTACACATTTCTATTTTTTTATTATAACTATTAAGGTAATTTCTGGTTTGTTATATCCTGCATAACATCTTCATCATTATCATTATCATTATCATTATCATTATCTGCCGCTTGTCCCAAACGGGGTCGCGGGGGAGTGCTGGTGTCCAATCCAGCGCACACAGGGCGAGGACAGGGGACGCACCCTGGACAGGTCGCCAGCCCATCTCAGGGAGGAGCGGGACAGGGACGGCACCTTGCTCAAGGGTACCTCAGGGCAACCTATCGGGAAGGGGTTCGAACCCCCGATCCTCCGATCACATGGCTGACATCCTAACCACTAGGCCACCGCTGCTCCTCCTCCTGCATAACATATATCCTCTAAATCTAGTAAACCATCCGGCCCATCTTCCCTCTGTTCTACTTCCTGTTTTCCATCTACTCATTCTGTTTTCTGTTTAGGACAATTCTTTGCCCAGTGTCCCATTTCTCCACAGTTATAACATGCTTCATCTCTCAACTTTGGACCATATCCTTGGCCTCGACCACCTCATCCTCTAAAACCTCCTCTAAACCTTCCTTTTCTTCTGTTTCTACGAGTTCCTTGAGTCCCTTTATAAAATGTTTCACAGTCATCTTGCCAGAAAACATCTATCTTTGATTGTTTTTTTTATTTCTGTAATTTTCTCTGCATGTATGGTATAATTCATGAACTCCTCTAATGTGCATGTGGGAAGCTGAACACAATGTTTTCTTATCCACATGCTAATAGGAGGTCTAAATTCCTCCAGTAATGCGTTCTTTAGTTGTTGTCTAAATGCACCATTGTCATCGTTGTCTTCTTGTAGTCCACTGTTTTCTATAAAGACTTGTTGAAACCTTCCTCTGAATTCTACAACTGTCTCATCTTCTTTTTGCTTTGTTTGATTAATAATTGCATAATTAGCTCTCTTCCTATATACTGCCCTGATTCTATTTAGGAGTCGCTCCACTCGCGGGTAGTAGCTGTGGGGTATTATGAGCTAGGGGCCCGGGAGGATTCCCACCATCCATTGGGTCCCAGTCCATTCTGTTGTAAAAAAAATGCCGTGAATACTTGTTGAATTTCAGGGCCATTCAGATGGTACAAATTGATCAGGTTCGTCACATCCGAGCAACACTGATTAGGATCCTCTTTTGGAAACGTCACAGTCGGCAGCCTTTTTGACGTCATCATGGATCCAGGTTCTATATACTAAAATGGTTCTATCTCCCGTCTCTACATGTTTAGGATCCCAGGCTGGATTAGCTACTTTCATCATGGGGCATTCATCTGCAGTATTGGGGTTTATTGCCCTCACTAAACCGTCTGGGCTAAGAAGTCCCCCCATTGTTTTACTCCACTCCCCCACCTTGCCCTTATGGCCCTGGTATTTGCAGCCGAGCTGTCAGGCATTTTAAAATCATCTAAATTTGGAAATAAGTTTGTTTGCACACAAGGGGGTGGTTTCAGGGAGGATCCCATTTGTCTCTCCAGGGCGGGAGGTGCAGCTGCTGCACTTACTGCGGCATGATGTCTTTAACCTTGAGTCTCACTGCACATGCCTCTGTTGCTTAAATTTTACCATTCTTTCTTTTATTATTATATAATTACATAATGTGAATTTTATTATTAATATAATTCCATTATTTATTTATTAACTTACTTACTTACTTATGCCATTTCTACCTTCCTGGCACAGCTCTTTTACCTTTTCTTTCTATTTTTTTTTTTCATTTTCTTTCTTTACACCTGTTGCTCTGTAGCCACAATATTTGCAAACTTGAACTCCTCTAGTACGTCCCATTAACATTTACAAGGCTGCCTCAAACATTTACTTCATTTGACAACAGGGCACTTATGAGTCCACTGTGGTACGTCACTAGAAAAGTCCTCTTTGGGCCGTTAATCACTCTCTGGAGAACAAGCTTCTAGGCTAGACCTATTGTCCAGTCCGGTCCTCCACTGGGGGTTCTAATCCCGAGAGATGAAAAACGTTTTCAATTCTGTTAACCACCACCTAAATTCTCCATGGAGAGGATCACCAGTCCAGTCCTCAGGGACAACTTCATGTTAGCACCGTTAGGTTTCGGGTTGTCCTGTTTCAGAACTGGGTCTCTCCCATTCACACAGACAGACGAACAAACACATACTTCAGTCTATAGTAACTACCTTAGCTACTTCTCAGGAGAATTTCAATTGACTAGTACTAGTACAATTAGACCTCTTGGGCAATCCTTCTGATCCCCTTTAGACTGGTAGAGTCCCAGACATTCTAGACGTCTTTCTAAGGTTCCCGGAACCTTCCAGTGCTATTCCAAAAAATCCTTGTCTTACCTGTTTTCCCACGCTCTCACCGTCTCAACCAAAATATTCGGATCGCGTCAATCCGGTCCAGCGGAACAACTCGAGACTAACTGGCCGACATAGAATTCACTATGGCGGGCTTTCATCCACGGCCCCAGACTCGTGGGCTGTGCACAGACTTCAGTGTCCTCCAAGTGTTTCTGCAGGGACACAGATCTGTAGCGATCCGGCTCGAAGGACCAAGTTCTGTCAGAAAATTGCTGTACGCAGAGACAGTAGAACGAAAGAGAATACCAGACACAGGATCTGCAGTTTTGACTTGTAAGGGGAGCCAGGCACCAGCCAACACCAGCTACCTCCTCCGAAGTGCTTCCCCCTCTGCAAGCCTTTTACTCACTTTCCTGATTTTACAGAGTAATTAACCCACATTCGTTCTTACAAGATTGTAAAAAGAAAAAAGGAATTCTGTGTCTGGCAAGGTTCAGGCACAAAGTTCAACTGTCATAACAAACTTTTTGCAGAAGTCGTAAATAAAGAAGGATACCAAAAAGGTCAACAGTTCATCATCAATGATAAATATTTACAATTTTCTTAACAAGACTCAGATAAAAGTAAAAACATGGATTTGCTGACTACATGTGAACAAGTACAGGCTCTAAAATGTACTCAAGGAAAAAAAGGAAAAAGTACAGGTCCTAAATGTAATCAAAGAATAGAAGTACAGGAATGTACTGAGAGTAAAAAGTACAGGGATTTACTCAGAGTATAAAGTAAAAAGTAAAGGAATGTTCTGAGAGTATAAAGTAAAAGTACAGGAATGTACTGAGAGTATAAAGTAAAAGTACAGGAATGTTCTGAGAGTGTAAAGTAAAAGTACAGGAATGTACTGAGAGTATAAAGTAAAAGTCGAAGCTGTCTCCTCTGAAGGACACTTCCTGAGTCCAGGATCATATCAACAGTATTTCTGGGTCAGTAAAAGCTGCAGTTTTGGTTGGTTATAATATTGAGTGGTTCTCGTATTTGAATCTGTGGTTCCTCCTAAAGATCAGATTAATAATTAATGTATTAAACGCTGCTTTATAACCAGTTATCAGTTTTCTGGCTCATTGTTTCCCAGCCTGGATCACTGCAGAATGGTTTTCTGTAAAAGAGCTTCCTCTGGTTGGAACCAGTTTACATTTTCAGATAAAACTGTTTCACCGAGACGCGTCTGCTGACAGTCAGCCTGGATCATAGAAACATTCTATATTCTAGATTCTATCATTAAATCAAAAAGACTTATTTTTATTTCTTCTGTAATGGTTGTCACCAAGAGCTCAACCAAACATGCAATCAGAGCAGAGCTGCAAGAACATCCCAGAAGAGCTACAAGAACATTCCAGCAGAGCTACAAGAACATCCCAGAAGAGCTGCAAGAACATCCCAGGAGAGCTACAAGAACATCCCAGCAGAGCTACAAGAACATCCCAGCAGAGCTACAAGAAAATCCCAGCAGAGCTGCAAGAACATCCCAGCAGAGCTGCATGAACATCCCAGCAGAGCTGCATGAACATCCCAGCAGAGCTGCATGAACATCCCAGCAGAGCTGCAAGAACATCCCAGCAGAGCTGCAAGAACCCTACTGTTTTCAAATTTTGTACAAAACATTACAGAGAAGATTTTTCATTGTCTGTTTGACAATGACAACTTCGTTTAAAAAAAAAATAAATAAATAAAATTACAATCCCTCAGAGTCTGTAAGAGAAACTTCTTTGATGTAAGAAAAGTTTTAAGTTAAAAATTCTGCAAACGAGGCTTCAAACAGCCTTTTCTGCCTGAAAAATGTGCTGTTCTGTTAACAATGATCCGTTTTTTATGTTATTATTAAAATCACTTCATGAGCAGATGATTTGGAGGGTTTCCATTAGAATTGAAGCTCATAGTCAGAATTAAAAAAAAAAAAAGTTAAAAGTTAAAATTACTGACTACATTTAGGAAATCTCTGACAGTTTTTACAGTGTGTTCACTCACAGATCAGAAACATACATTTATCAAATACACAGATTTATTTTTAATGATATATAATCTGTATTATTTATCAGAATAATCATTAGGATCATATTTCTTCTAGATCATATTCACAGAATATTTCTCAGTAATTCTATAATAACGACTCTTCATCGTCCAGAACTTCATATTTTCTTCTGTTTCTGAACAAATTCATTTAAATTAAAATAATTTTAAAGTTCTCTCTCATGATCATGTTCACCCCTCACACTGCTGCACACAGTGTTTTGCCTAATAAGCTCCGCCCACTGTTCAGGTGTGTGTGTGTGTGTGTGTTGCCACTGCTATAAATGACCCATGACAGGAGCTTCAACTGTAGCCCTGCTGCTCTCCGGACACTTCAGCTTCACACAGCTTCTACTACCACAGTGAGTACACACACACACACACACACACACACACACCCACACACACACACACCCCAACACCCACACACACACACACACACTATGGATGTGGTTTGGTCTCACTACCATCCTGTAAACCTTTCCTTTCACTCTTGCTCATATCAGATCACTCCTGTCACTCTTTTCCATCCTCTTCGTCTCCACTCCTCAGGCTCCTCTCACTTTCTAAGATTGTGTTAAACAATCTGATCAGAAACTCAACTGCCATCTCCCCTAAACATCTCGTTGCTTCCACTGGTATGTCATCTGGTCCAACAGCCTTTCCATTCTTCATCCTCTTCATCACTGCCCTTACTTCCATCTTGTTTATTTGCTGCACTTCCTGGTTCATGATCCTCACATAATCCAATCTTCTCTCTCTCTCTTTTTCTTCATTCATCACATACAAAGTTCTCGTTTCATCTGCTCAACACGCTCTGATCACCTGTGAGTACGTTTCCATTTCTATCTTTAATAGTCCTGACCTGCTGCACATCTTTCCCAGATCTGTCTCTCTGTCTAGCCAATCAGTGAAGGTCCTTTTCTCCCTCTTTACTGTCCAACCTCTCCTACAATTCACCAAACACCTGATCTTCAGTCTTCACCACTGCTTTCTTCACCCTGCATTTCATCTCCTTGTACACCTGTCTACATTCTTCATCTCTGACTGTCCCACTTCTTCTTCACCTCCCTCTTCTTCTGTTTACACTCATGTACTTCTTGATTCCACGAGTCAGAAGTTTCCTTCTTTTCCTTCTTCCTTCCAGATGTCACAAAAAGTACCTTTCTATCCATCTGCCTTATCACTTCTGCAGTAGTTTCCCAGCAATCCGGTAGCTCTTCAACTCCTCCCAGTGCCCGTGTTCACTCCTGCCTGAACTCCACCTTGCAGTCCTCCTTCTTCAGCTTCCTCCACTCCACCCTCACCTTCCTCCTCTTCTTAAAGAGAACGATTAAAGAAGTTAGAACTGTGTTTCAGGAAAATGAGCCGAAACAAGCTGTTCACCAACCAGGAGCTGCACAAGGGAGACTTTCTGATCTCCAACGACAAAAACTACAAAGCTATCTTCCAGGTACGACCCCTGCTGAAGACACCACACTTTTTGAGGCAAACTGGGGAGGCAGTGTTTCTAATAAAGTGGCCAGAAGGGGACACAGTTTTTCTAATGACATTTTCTGTGTGTTTGTACTCGTTTAGGATGATGGGAACTTTGTGGTTTATGGCTGGAGACCAATCTGGGCTTCTGACACATGGAACAAACCTGGAACTCGCCTGATCATGCAGGCAGACGGAAACCTGGTCATGTACGACGACAGTGACCAACCTTTATGGGCCAGTAACACCTGGCAAAACTGCAAGTGCAACAACAACTGCCTGACCATCAACAACGATGGAAGTCTGGTTGTCCACAGAGGAGCCGAGGTGATCTGGACGGGTAAAAAATAAACCCCACCAAGATGGTGAAGACTCCAGAGTAAAGTCTGATGGAATTAATTATATTAAATTTAAATATTTAAGCAATATGGATGAATGATTGATTATCTTTCTGGAATTAACAAATTACAATAAAACAGTGAAGACTGACCACGAACAGTCTCGTTGTGTTTTTTGTGTTGGATGGTTGTTGATGAAATGGGATAAAGAGAGATCCAGGCAGATCTCCACAGCTGGATCTGTCTGCCCCCTGCTGGATGATATGTGTGTGAGGATGTGTTTGGTTTTGATTCACTGTGTTCACAATGACTAATAGTCACTTTCACTTTCATTTATTTAATGGTTCCTTGTACAGTATGAGAGCTACTAAATCAGAAACAGTGTTTGTCAATAATCTCTCAGGAACAAAACCACGTTCATTAATAGTCTCAGATTAGTGATCACAGCAAACGTCTTTCAGAAACAAATGAACAGCAAAGGTGCTCGTAGTTACCTGTCAGAATGTCTGGAGTCTTTGGTGGCTTCCCAAGTTGACTGCCTTGCTGACATTTCCTCATGAACGACTTCTCTGAAACGAAGGGGATCAGTCATCGAGACGCCTTTCTCTGCAACATCTGAAGAATCCACGTCCATTCATCAACACCAAGACCTGCATGAAAGTTATTTTCAGTCTCCTTGTTATTGGAATGAGCTTCCTCTTGTGGTCAGAACTTTCACTTCTGTCTTCAAGCATCGTCTGAAGACCCACCTGTTGAAAGAACACAGAGAGGATTAATTTCTCCAAACCAGCCTTTCACTCATACTTTAACATTTCCATCATCTTCAACATCACTGTGGACCTTCATCCACTAGTTTCTGGGATGTGTTTGAGTAGAGATTTACTGCTTTGACATGTTCAGTTCTGTCGATGTGAAGGTCTAACGCTGGTGTTGATGCTCATGCAGGTCAGCAAATGTGCTGGACATCTTCCAAGAAGTGAGCTCTTGGCCATTAAATATGTCAGCTAACGATAAATCATATAGCGGCATTTAAGGATGGCAATTTGAATAGAGTGAGTAGGTCAAAGACAGAATACATGAGTGTCAATGAAAGGGAGGAAAGTGGAGTGGTGAGGATGGAGGGAGTAGAGGAGGTGAAGGTGGAGGAGTTTAAATACTTGGGATCAACAGTTCAGAGTAACGGCGAGTGTGGAAGAGAGGTGAAGAAGAGAGTGCAGGCAAGTTCGAATGGGTGGAGAAGAGTGGCTGGAGTGATTTGTGACAGACGGGTACCAGTGAGAGTTAAAGGGAAGGTTTACAAGACAGTAGTGAGACCAGCTATGTTGTATGGGTTGGAGACGGTGACACTAATGAAAAGACAGGAGGCGGAGCTGGAGGTGTCAGAGTTAACGATGCTGAGATGTTCGTTGGGTGTGACGAGGATGGACAGGATTAGAAATGAGTATATTAGAGGGAAAGATCAGGTTGGACGTTTTGGAGACAAAGTTAGAGAAGCAAGGTTGTGTTGGTTTGGAAATGTCCAGAGGAGAGACGAGGATGATATCAGGAGGAGGATGTTGAAGATTGAGCTACCAGGAAAGAGGAGAAGAGGAAGACCAAAGAGGAGGTTTATGGACATTGTGAGAGAGGACATGCAGGTGGCTGGTTTGAAGGAGGAAGATGCAGAGGACCGGAAGAAATGGAGATGGTTGATCTGCCGTGGCGACCCCTAAACCGGAGCAGCTGAAAGAAAAATATGAAGATGAAACAATTCAGTAAACACAGACTAAGTAGAAGACTTAGTATTTTTTGGCAGAGTGTTTGTAAGTCAGTATCACTAGTAGAGTTTTATTCTTCTCTCAAAGAGGAGATCGTACCACACCTGAGGAGGCATGCTCAGAAGACGTTGGTTCTCTTTGGATCTCCATACATCTGTGAACAAACATTCTCAGTGATGAAGTCTAACAGATCCAGCTCCAGGTCCTCTCTCAGCGATGATCACTTGTGCTGTCACTTCACATCTCCACCTCAGATGTTCAACCTGACTTCAGTGCACTTGTTCAAACTCAACACAGGCTGGATTTCTCTCACTGAATGTTAGAAGAACGGAGGAGAACCAAACAAAAACGCTGGATGCAGTTATTGCCTTTTTCCATAAAGTTAATGTGATGTTGGTCATTAAAAACTATTTAATAAAGTTATGATGCTATTTTTTAAATGCTGCCAAGAACACACGTTCTAAATAGTCTTTATAAATGTTCCTTAAATAGTGATAATTCTGTGATCCACACGTGTTTGATGTCCTGTTTGATTGACATGTTTGGTTTATTCATCAGTGGAAGTTGATGCTGCGGTTTTATGTTATAATGTTGTTTAGTTTTTTAAACATGGCAAAAGCTGAAATTTCCTAAACTGTTTTTGTGATTGTTCATTAAATATATACACACAGTACTGTGCAAAGGTTTTATGCAGGTGTGAAAAAATGCTGTAAACAGAGAACGCTTTCAGAAATGGAAGTGTTCATCTTTCATCAATCAACAAAATGCAGTGAATGAACAAAAGAAAATCTAAATCAGATCAATATTTGGTGTGACCACCCTTTGCCGTGTTCTAGTTCTTCATGACTCTGGCTTTATGTTTGGGGTCGTTGTCCTGCTGCAGAATAAATTTGGGACCAATCATACGCCTCCCTGATGGTACTGCATGATGGAGATGTATCTGCCTGTATTTCTCAGCGTTGAGAACATCAGTAATCAGATCTCCAAATCCATTTGTAGAAATGCAGCCCCAAACATTCAAGGAACCTCCACCATGCTTCACTATTGCCTGCAGACACTCATTATTGTACCGCTCTCCAGCCCTTCGACCAACAGACTGCCTTCTGCTGCAGCCAAGTATTTAAAATTTTGACTCATCAGACTCATTTTTCTGCTCCCAGTTCCTGTTTTCTCCATATTGAGTCGCTTGGCCTTGCTTCCACATCAGAGGTTTGACTTTTTGGCTGCAACTCTTCCATGAAGACCACTTCTGGCCAGACTTCTCTGGACAGTAGATGGATCTACCTGGGTCCCACTGGGTCCCACAGGTTTCTGCCAGTTCTGAGCTGATGGCACTGCTGGACATCTTCCGATTTGGAAGGGCAATAAGCTTGAAACCCCAGTCTGTTTTGAGATCTTTTTCTGGGAGAGACCTTGCTGATGCAGTAGAACTACCTTGTGTCTTGTTGCTGTGCTCAGTCTTGCCATGACATGAAACTGTCTTCCACAACCTCACATAGGTAGCAGAGTTGGGCTGTTCCTCACCCAGTTTTAAGCTCCTACACAGCTGTTTCTGTTTCAGTTCATGACTGTGTTTCAACCTCCATTGATGATCATCAGCACCTGTTTGTTAATATTGGTGGATCAGACACCAACTATAATCCTACAAAATCCCCGACTTTGTGCAAGTGTAACTAGAAGAACTGATGCTGCTTTGAAGGCAAAATATTCATATATAAATAATTATAAATAAACATTGATTTGATTTAGATTTTTCTTTTGTTCGCTCACTTTGCGTTTTGTAAACTGATAAAAATAAACAATCATCATTTATATTTCTGAAAGCCTTCTTTGTTTACAGCATTTTTTCACACCTGCCTAAAACTTTTGCACACTACTGTATATATCATTCTATCTTCCACATTTTCTCATTGCAACCTTTCATTTACTGTTTCCTATAGCAGGATAACATATATCTTCTTGGTCATTCGACTATTCCCTTTTAGGAGTCGCAACAGCTGATCAACTGTCTCCATTTCTTCCGGTCCTCTGCATCTTCCTTCTTCAAACCGACCACCTGCATGTCCTCTCTCACCACGTCCATAAACCTCCTCTTTGGTCTTCCTCTTCTCCTCTTTCCTGGCAGCTCCATCTTTAACATCTTTCTCCTGATATAATCCTCGTCTCTTCTCTGGACATGTCCAAACCAACGCAACCTTGCTTCTCTAACTTTGTCTCCAAGACGTCTAACCTGACCGGTCCCTCTAATGTAATGGTATCTAATTTAGTGGGATATCATATGTATTGGAACTTAATTAAGTATAAGTATTAGGTATATACAAAGTATATTATAAACATTCCAGCCCTCTAAAAACATTTCTCATGTGGTCACTTTGGAAAAATAATTGCCCACCCCTGATCTATAGTGTCCTCCTCATATCACTGCAGGACACAGGAGACACAGGCTGTCTTATATGATGCTTTAATCAGAGACAGAATGGACAGAAGAAGAGAACAGCTTCAGGTTCCATAAACTTTAGTTCATCCGATCACATCTATCACCATTAAACATGATTATAGTCTCGACCTTTACTGAAATAAGGATTCTTTGAAGTCTTCTGTTCCTTCTGTCTGCAAGCATCATCTGAAGACCCACCTGTTGAAGGAACACAGAGAGGATTACCTTCTCCTAAGCAGCTCTTCGCTCATCCTTTAACATTTCCATCATCTTCAGAATCACTGTGGACCTTCTCCCACTAGTTTCAGGGATGTGTTTGTGTAGAGATGTACTGCTCTGACTTGTTCAGTTCAGTCGATGTGAAGGTCTAACGATGGTTAGCTTTAAAATGAAGACAAATTCTCATCTCTGTTTTTAAAAGCAGGTGTTTGTCCTCAGACTTGTTGACCAGTGTGAACCTACTGGCTTCAAGACCAGAACTCATCTGTTCCATGAATGAAAACTGGATTCT
>CM029390.1:1474089-1514218 GCA_017165825.1 Hepsetus odoe | reverse complement strand
GTTGTAATGAACTAGAATGACTCCGTGAGCAAACACGCAAGGACCCGCGTCCTGCTCCGAATCACGGAGTCATTCTGTCACGTGGCGGGGGGCGGGGCTCGCACACAGGTGCCCAGCGACCTCGCTGGCACCGGCGCGTTACACCACTGTGCCTGAGAGAAGTGTGGTGTCTTCAGCAGGGGTCGTACCTGGAAGATAGCTTTGTAGTTTCCGTCGTTGGAGATCAGAAAGTCTCCCTTGCGCAGCTCCTGGTTGGTGAACAGCTTGTTTTGGCTCATTTTCCTGAAACATGGTTATAACTTTTTTAATCGTTCTCTTTAAGAAGATGAGGAAGGTGAGGGTGGAGTGGAGGAAGCTGAAGGAGGAGGACTGCAAGGTGGAACTCAGGCAGGAGTGAACACGGGCACTGGGAGGCATTGAAGAGCTACCGGATTGCTGGGAAACTGCTGTAGAAGTGAGATAGGCAGACAGATAGAAAGGTACTTGGTGTGACATCTGGAAGGAAGAAGGAGGAGAAGGAAACCTGGTGGTGGAACCCAGAAGCCCAGGAGTGTATACAGAAGAAGAGGGAGGTGAAGAAGAAGTTAGAGAGATGAAGGAAGTAGACAGGACTACAAGGAGATGAAGGGCAGGGTGAAGAAAGCAGTGGTGAAGATCAGGTATTTGGTGAATTGTATGAGAGGTTGGACAGTAAAGAGGGAGAAAAGGACCTTTACCGATTGGCTAGACAGAGAGACAGATCTGGGAAAGATGTGCAGCAGGTCAGGACGATAAAGGATGGACGTGGATTGTACTCACAGGTGAACAGAGCGAGTTGAGCAGATGGAAGGATCGGTGTGGAAGAAATGTTCCTCGATTGATGAGAAGACTCTCACAGATTTAAGCAGAGCGTTTTATTACCAGTTAAGCCTGAACGTAGAGTGCCTCCACTCTTCTCGGGTGCGATGATTTTTATGCCTTAACAGAAGAAGAGGAAGCTTGTGGTAAAGAAAAATAACTCCATATATGGAGTGGAAAGTTTCATGGGGGGTCTCGCTTGAGAATCTGTGAAACAGAAGCTTGAGTGGAAGTTTACTGGCAGATAATTCATGTGCATCCTTCACATTGGCTAATGAATGAAGAGAATGAGAGAGAGAGATTGGATGAGGTGAAGATATTGAACCTCTGTCACAATTTTTCTTAAAAAATGTGTCATTTTGTTTCAATTATGAATTGTCCTAGCTGAATGGAAGGCTGTGGTTTAGTAACAGCAGGGTTCTTGCAGCTCTGCTCTGATGGCATGTTTGGTTGAGCTCTCAGTGACGGACATTAGAAAAGAAATGAAATAAGACCTTTTTATGTTAATGATAGAATCTGTGTCTATGATCCAGGCTGACTGTCAGCAGACGCGTCTCAGTGAAACAGTTTTATCTGAAAATGTAAGCGGGTTCCAACCACAGGAAGCTCTTTTACAGAAAACCATTCTGCAGTGATCCAGGCCGGGAAACAGCTCATTTGAGTAACGATGAGCCAGAAAACTGATAACTGGTAATAAAGCAGCGTTTAATACATTTATCATTAATCTGATCTTTAGGAGGAACCACACATTCAAATACGAGAACCACTCAATATTATAACCAACCAAAACTGCAGCTTTTACTGACCCAGAAATACTGTTGATATGATCCTGGACTCAGGAAGTGTCCTTCAGAGGAGAGAGCTTCTACTTTTTACTCTGTACTCTGAGAACATTCCTGTACTTTTACTTTACACTCTCAGTACAGGAGAGAACCCAGCCACTAGGGATGCAAACGGTGTATTTCTTGGTCCAGGTCCCAGTACCAGGTAAATGGGGAGGGTTACATCAGGAAGTACATCCGGTGTAAAGCTTTTGCCAAATCAATATGTGGACAACCAAACAGACTTCCATACCAGATCGGTCGAGGCCCGGGTTAACAACGACCGCCACCAGTGCTGTTAACCTACAGGGTGCTGGTGGACACTGGACTACTGTTGGCCAAAGGAGAAGAAGAAGAAGAAGAAGAAGAAGAAGAGGAGGAAGGCATGTCCAGAGCGAGGAGGAGAGGAGAGTGGAAGTGAGGGAGGAACTTTGAATGTTTTTATGCAGCATGACTGGTAAAGGTAGAGAATGAGCTGATATGATGGAGAGAAGGAAGGTTGATGTGAGCGAGAGACTAGATGGAAGGGTAGTAAGACCAGGTGTACTGGAGGAGGGTTTAAACTGTTCTACCATGGTGTGGATGGAAGGAGGAATGGGGGAGGAGTTTTCCTGAAGGAAGAGTATGTGGAGAGTGTTTTGGAGGTAAAGAGGGTGTCAGGGAGGGTGATGAGTTTGAAGCTGGAAGTTGAAGGTGTGATGATGAAGGTTGTTAGTGCTTATGCTCCACAAGTTGGTTGTGAGATGGAAGAGAAAGAAGAATTCTGGAGTGAGTTAGATGATGTGATAGAGAGTACCCAGGGGAGAGAGAGTGGTGATTGGTGCAGATTTTAATGGTCATGTTGGTGAAGGGAACAGAGGTGATGAGGAGGTGGAAGTTGAGTTTCTGACCAGATATTTTAACACAATCTTGGAACGTGAGAGGAGCCTGAGGAGTGGAGACAAAGTGTACTGGTACCGATTTTCAAGAATAAGGGTGATGAACAGAGCTGTAGTAACTATAGAGGGATAAAGTTGATCAGACACAGCATGAAGTTCTGGGAAAGAGTCGTGGAAGCAGGTTAAGAAAAGAGATGCCAAGAAAGAGCACCACAGATACAGTGTTTGCTCTGAGGGTGTTGATGGAGAAGTACAGAGAAGGTCAGAAGGAATTACATTGTGTCTTTGTGGACTTGGAGAAAGCAGATGACAGGGTGCCTAGAGAGGAGTTGTGGTTTTGTATGAGGATATCAGTTCATGGCAGTGTGACAGGTTGGATTACATAAAGGATCAGCGCTGAGCCCTTTCTTGTTTGCTATAGTAATGGACAGGTTGACAGACGATGGTAGACAGGAGTCTCCGTGGGCAATGATGTTTGCTGATGATATTGTGATCTGCAGTGAGAGTAGAGAGCAGATTGAGGAGAACCTGGAGAGATCTGCACACTCTAGAGGCAGCGGGCAGCGGTGGCCTAGTGGTTCGGGAGTTGGCCCTGCATCGGAAGATTGGGGGGTTCGATTCCCCTCACAAGTAGGTTGCCCTGAGGTACTCCTGAGCAAGGTACCGTCCCCGTCACTGCTCCACTGCTCCGCTTTCAATAGCTGCCTACTGCTGCACGGTGTTTGTGTGCATGGGTTAAAAGGCAGCAGTGGCCTAGCGGTTAGGGTGTTAGCCGCATGATCGGAAGATCGGGGGTTCAAACCCCTTCCCAATAGGTTGCCCTGAGGGTACCCGCTTACATTACCGTCCCCATCACTGCTCCCCGGGCGCTTTCA
This sequence comes from Hepsetus odoe, assembly GCA_017165825.1. NCBI lineage: Eukaryota > Metazoa > Chordata > Actinopteri > Characiformes > Hepsetidae > Hepsetus > Hepsetus odoe. Next base: position 1,510,807 of record CM029390.1, on the reverse strand, counting down.
AGTGGTTAGTGGAGGTAACAAAGGTGGAGGGATCAACAGTTCAGAGTAACGACGAATGTGGAAGAGAGGTGAAAAAGTGAGTGCAGGCAGGTTGGAATGAGTGGAGAAGAGTAACTAGAGTGATCTGTGATAGACAGGTACCAGTGAGAGTAAAAGAGAAGATTTTCAGGACAGTTGTGAGACAAGCAATGTTGTATGGGTTGGAGACGGTGGTACTGAAGAAAAGACAGGAAGCGGAGCTGGAGGTGTCAGAGTTAAAGATGCTGAGATGTTCATTGGGTGTGAGGAGGATGGACAGGATTAGAAATGAGGATATTAGAGGGACAGCTCAGGTTAGATGTCTTGGAGAAAAAATTAGAGAGGCACCTGCACATGCAGGTGTGACATGCAGGTTGGTTTGAAAAAGGAGGATGCAGAGTAGAGGAAGAAATGGAAATGGATCCACTATGGTGACCATTAAACAACCAAAAGAAAGAAGAAGAAGAAGATGAAGAAGAATGAGTACACAGTGAGTACAGGACTGTGTTGGGTTCTCAGACTGAGAACCAAGGTTCAAGGAGTCAGCGATGACGTGGAGAGTAACAAAGTTCTTACAAGTGGTTCAAGGGACTGGTCAGTGTTGAAATCCTCTCTCTCTCTGCACACCCCAGAGTGAGAAATCAGTCTGGAGACAGAGAGACTACATTAACATGTCTTACACATTCGGAACGAATGAGCAATACTCGTCCCCAATAACTGCACAAGTTCCACCTTTTTCAGCAGTCAAGAGGACAAGAGCCCACTGTGCAAGACAGATACCTGTGATGTACAGTAGAGATCATTTTATGGATTTCTTTAACAAGAAGATTGAAATCCTTCTGCAAGAAATCCAAAACAAAACACCAAACCCAGCACGTCTGCTGCCTGAGACAGATAAGGATACAGGTCATGTTTTCATTCAAAGCCCCCGTCTCTGGGACAGTCTTCCAGCTACTGTCCGGGACTCAGACATACTCTCAGTTTTGAAGTCTCTGGGACGGTCCTCCAGCTACTGTCCTGGACTCAGACACACTCTCAGTATTTAAGTCTCTGGGACGGTCCTCCAGCTACTGTCCGGGACTCAGACACACTCTCAGTATTTAAGTCTCTGGGACGGTCCTCCAGCTACTGTCCGGGACTCAGACACACTCTCAGTATTTAAGTCTCTGGGACGGTCCTCCAGCTACTGTCCGGGACTCAGACACACTCTCAGTATTTATGTCCAGATTAAACACTAACTGGTTTAGTCAGGGTTTAGTGATCAATCTTCCTGTTAGTTAATGGTTCACGGTACAGAGAATTACAGTAAACTGGGATGTTGGTGCTGCTGGCCCACCACTCTCACACCATCACTCAGGGTTGTTGACGGTGGTGTGGGTGGATGCCAGTGTCTCAGGGTGTCTCTTGTTTGTAAAACCCTCAGTTCTGCCCTTTCTAGTCAGGCAATTCTAGTCAATTTTTCAGAAAGTAAAGTCTATTAGTCACAGTAAGGCTTTCCTGAATTCCATACCAGCTACTCCACCGAGTTTATGATCATCAGATTTCGCTTCTCACCACTAATGGGCTCTTTTACTGGAACTAATATTTTACTGGAAGTCTTCTCATAATTGATTAGTTATGAAATGCACTTACTCTTTCTTTCTTGCTTTCTTTCTTTGTTTCTGGTGTTGACCAGAGGACAGGTTCCCCTTTTGAGTTTTGGTTCCTCCCAAGGTTCACAGTGAAAGGGAAAGTGACAACCCTTGTCATTGCGAGGTCACAGCACAGCAGACAGTGAACCACAACAAAATTGGACCTCTGCATTTAACCCATGCACACTCAAACACCGTGCAGTAGTGGGCAGCTATTGAAAGCGCCCAGGGAGCAGTGATGGGGACAGCACCTTGCTCAAGGGTACCTCAGGGCAACCTATTGGGAAGGGGTTTGAACCCCCGATCCTCCGATCATGCGGCCAACGCCCAAACCACTAGGCCACGGCTGCCCTGTAGGAGCATCTGCTGAGAAATATACAGACAAACTCAAGGTAAACTGTACAGAATGATCATTCAGACGTACTGATAGACGGTACATCAGGTGTGATGGTCAGATGATAAACACTAGAACCTAAATAAGGTCCAAAACCATTATTACACCAACATAGATTCCCTTTGGGTGTGTACGCTCACTTTATGGGTGTATCTGGTTTAGCCATTGATCTCACGTGGTGATTAACAGTTATGACTCTCATTACCCAAATCCTCTCGTTTCAGAAAGGGCCGGTGCAGTGATCAGTGATGGAGGGGAACTGCAGTTTGTGGGAATATTTCCACACCATGTGGAATTAGGCCACAGATCCAACAAGCTGACTTGTTAAACACTTTTGCAAACCCATGAGCTGCAGCTATAAAGGTGTTTCCCCTTAAACCGTCATCGTGACAATTTTTGGACACATACACAGGTGGTCTTGTAAAGGTATGTGGTGTTTATGTGCTTTTCTCGTTTCCTTTCCAAGTAAGTGTGTTCCGGTGTTTTTTTTCTAACAACCCATCTAGAAAACTTGTCCACAATGACCAACACGTCTGAATATCCGAGACTTTTTAGTAAGGTGATGTAATCAACTTGCAGATGCAGAAAGGGTCCTGACGGTGCAGGAACCGTCAACATCGGGACTGAAGTTTGTGTGTTGTTTTTCTGATGGGTCCTGCACTGACCAACAACTTGTTGTCCACGAAACTGAAGGCTCCACCAGTGTTGGTTGAACCAATGCATAATTCGTTCGAGACCAGCGTGCCCAACGGAATGGATTGTCTTAATAAGGTTTTGCACCCTTTTCCATCCAAGTCCATCTCTCTTCAGCTGAACTGTTCTGTTGCATGTTTTTGATGTCATCCATGTGCTTGTAGATCGCTCTGACACTTGTTGTGGCCTTCACACTTGTTTCGCCTTTCTCAGCAGCAGTTTTTGCAGTCCGTCAGCGAGATAATTTCCTCTACTTTCCGTAGTGTCAGCTCTGGTATGTGCTTTGCACTTCATGATCAACACCGCTTTTCTTAAAGTGAAAGTGACAGTGTCATTGCGAAGTCACAGCACAGCACACAGTGAACCACAAAGAAATTGGACCTCTGCATTTAACCCATGCACTCAAACACTGTGCAGCACCTTGCTTAAGGGTACCCCAGGGCAACCTACTGGTGAGGGAATCTAACCCACAATCTTCCGATGCGGGGGCAACTCCCTAACCGCTAGACCACCACTGCCTCAATTTTGGGAATTGAGCCACAAGTAACAGGTCTTCTACAAGTTCTCCATTTTTCATAGGAGTTCCTACTGTTAGAAACCCTCTTTGTTTCTATGGTCCAAACTCATGGACAACACTAAAAGTGCATCTCAAATCTGTTTAGATGTTTGCTGTAATGGGTACACAGTAAGTACAGGACTGTAATGAGTACACAGTGAGAACAGGACTGTAATGAGTACACAGTGAGTACAGGACTGTAATGAGTACAGGACATTTACATTTACAGCATTATCAGACGCTCTTATCCAGGGTGACTTCCATGTCCTGATTACAGGGACAGTCCCCCCTGGAGACACTCAGGGTTCAGGGTCTTGCTCAGGGACCCAGTGGTGGTAGTGCTGGAGGTGGGATTCAAACCTGGGACCTCTTGAGCCACAGGTCCATAGACAAGTATCAAGTAGACCACCCCTTGTTGGACTGTAATGAGTGACTCATACTCCTGACTCACACAAATGTCTCTAACACCTGCCTCCTACACCTGACTCAAGCACCTGCCTTATACACCTGTGTGATTGTAACTCACCTGACTGGAAGGTGATGTGATGTGATGTTTGCCTGTTCTGACCTCTCTGTTGCCCCTGCTGTGTCCCACAGGCAGATTCCAGAGGGCGAGAGTTGGGTTCTGGATGGGTTCCCGGTGAACGAGTCTCAGGCCCGGCTGCTGGAGAAGGCAAGCGGGTGCTGGAACGGGCCGTCAGCTGGACCAGTGAGTATGTAACCGTTCTGTCCCTCACACTGTCCAGGCCATCAGAACCCAAAACTGCTTGATTAAACTCTTGTAGGAGATTTTGAAGGTTCCTGACTCTTCTGTTTTTCTTCTGGCTGCTGGAGAAGACTCTTCTACAAGATGCTCACAGACTGCTACCTGGAGAGCCTTAACAATCATTAAATAAACAAACCAGAACATTAACCATACAACATGTTCCAAATTATTATACAAATTGTTTTTAAGTGTCATAAAGAGTAATTTTTTTTCAATTAAACTCATGGATGGTATCGTGTCTCAGGGGTTTCAAAGGTTTCAGATTTGAAACTTTGTTCTCAAGCTGCCTTCCCTCATTGAAGCAGAGAACAGATGGATCTTTGTTACACAAAACAACGAGAAAGAAGGAAAGTAGGAGTTTGGATCATCGTTAGCTGTCTGTAAGAGTGCTGTTTAAAAAAACTGACCCTAAACCAGACGGACTTTTTCACCGATATTAGTCTACATCCATCCTACCTCCATCTTCTCCACCTGTTCCTCACCGTCCTCCACAGACAGAACCACGTCACTCACTAGATTGTAAGGTTCCGGGGTGATGTCCCTGCTGCTGCTGTCAGTATATTTCTTCAGTATCTCAAAGAGTTTTTCACAACTTCCATTAAGATCTTCCCGATCGGATGACCATACTCTGCTATGCTTCTGGTTTTTCTGGGCTCCTCTTATGTGTAGCCACCCTGTCACGTGTGTTGGGTTTTGGGCACGCTAGAGGGCGCTCTCGGTCACGTGTGTTGGGTTTTGGGCACGCTAGAGGGCGCTCTCGGTCACGTATGTTGGGTTTTGGGCACGCTAGAGGGCGCTCTGTTCTAACTAAGCACACCTGAGCCCCTGCGGGCAGGTGTGCATCATTGGGGCTGACTATTTAAGCCCCGATGAGTCAGAACAGAGCGCGGCTCATTAGATAGGCTATGCCTGCACGTAATGGTGGTTTTTGTCAGTCAGTCAGTCAGTCAGTCAGTCAGTCAGTCAGTCAGTCAGTCAGTCAGTCAGTCACCGGAGTAGACTAGTAACTGCAGTCTGAGTTTTTGTTTGTTTGTGTTTTCTCCTTTGTTTAATAAACTTCTGTTCTGAACCCCTGGCTCGGACCTGACGTCCCTCTGGTACCACACCACCGTTACACACCCATGTGAACACCAATCAGATTGCAGTATTTGTTAATGATCGGAGAGCCAGATGATCTGTAGAAGAAACAAGTGTTTTAATCTTAATTTGATCTTTGAAGTACTTATAATTTTCTTTGAGGCAGTTCCTCGTTATCAGGTGAATGTGTTTGTAATTCTCTCTCATATGTTCCTCAACAGCTTTGAGAAACTTGTGATCTTCAGTGGTGAAGCAGAGTGACTCAGCAGAGTGATTCAGACCATTGCAACCATTTAACTTTCCATATCTCAGAGAAGCTGGAAACACTTTTATCTTACTCCTCCTTGAAGAACGACTCCACCTGGGCATCTTTCTGGAAGGCTTTAATTTCTTTCTGTTGCAATAAATTTTGAAAGTGAGACTACTAGCTCCTAGACCTTCTTGGCTTCTGCAGAATTTTGGATTTACACCACACCTGGTCTTTGGGTTCTGCATGTGCAGAAGTGTCCAGTGCATTCGTACTGCCCCTGTAGTGGAGGTGCCCAGTTCATTGGGTACTGCCCCTGTGGTGGAGGTGCCCAGTTCATTGGGTACTGCCCCTGTGGTGGAGGTGCCCATTTCATTGGGTACTACCTCTGTGGTGGAGGTGCACAGTTCATTGGGTACTACCCCTGTGGTGGAGGTGCCAGGCTCATTGAGTATTGCCCCTATGGTGGAGGTGCCAGGCTCATTGGGTACTGCCCCTGTGGTGGAGGTGCCAGGCTCATTGGGTACTGCCCCTGTGGAGGAGATGCCAGGTCTTAGCAAATAACATCCAAGTGCCGTAAGAATTCTAACAGAAAGGTTTATTAAAGAAGATATGCATAGAAATTGCCGGCAGTTGAGCATGTCTCCCCCTCAGCATGCTGAGAAAGAGAGTGCTACCTGAGTGAGGTGTTGTCTCCCTTTAAATGTCCACTCTGAGACATGCCATCACTTGACCTTGATCGGTTTTTAGACTATAAGGATTTAAAAATGGGAGAGCATCTCATCACATTTACAAGTCTGCCGAGCACATCTCTATCTGGGTGACAAGCTTGTATATTGTTCATTAACACCTTTTAGACCCGTGAACTCTAAACAGCTGGGTGTGAAGAAACAGACATCTGTCAGGCTCTTTAGTCAGTCACTGACAAACAGATCCCAGAGTACAGTGTGTACCTCTGCCAACACAAGATTTTCCCATCACACCAGGCTCTTTGGGTACTGCCCCTGTGGTGAAGGTGCCAGGCTCTTTGGGTACTGCCCCTGTGGTGGAGGTGCCAGGCTCTTTGGGTTCTGCCCCTGTGGTGGAGGTGCCAGGCTCTTTGGGTTCTGCCTCTGTGGTGGAGGTGCTAGGCAGGCTCTTTGGGTTCTGCCCCTGTGGTGGAGGTGGGGGTTTGTAGATCAGCAATATTAAGCTCAGCTGAAGATAACATTACAGTCTTTAGCTTTGATGCTCCGTTTCACTGTACTAGCACTTGCGTTTGACTGGGGCAGATCTAACAGGGCAGAAATTTCAAGAGATTGCTGCAGATTTATAAATTTGAGTTATAATTTTGCAGAGCTCAGCGTGTCTGGGAAGTTCCCCAAGTCTAAAGTGTCTGCAACTGCAGGCTGATGGTACATCTGTTATGGGTGTGGCCCTCAGTGTGGTCATCAGTGAGGATGGATTCGGTGAAGTTTTGGATTCTGACCTAATTTGTGAATATCTTTCTCATACAGACAATCGTGTGTCACGTCCTCGGGGGCAGCGTCACCTTGGTAGCAGAGGATGTAGTTAATGTAGTTGTGTGTGTGTGTTGTAGATGTGTTAGTGTAGTTGTGTGTGTGTGTGTGTGTGTTGTAGACGTGTTACTGTAGTTGTGTGTGTGTTGTAGATGTATTAGTGTGTTGTAGATGTATTAGTGTGTTGTAGATGTGTTAGTGTAGTTGTGTGTGTGTGTTGTAGATGTGTTAGTGGAGTTGTGTGTGTGTGTGTGTGTTGTAGATGTGTTAGTGTAGTTGTGTGTGTTGTTGTTGTTGACAATGTAGCACCATTAACATGTAAAAGAATTCATGGTCTACTGACCAAACACGAGCTCTAAAGCAAAAGATGTGGAAACTAGAGCATAAATGGCGGTTGAATAAAAGAGAAGTTATTAGTGTTTAGAGGAGCATCGGACTTTAAAGAGGGTTAGAAAGTCAGATTTGTGTGGTGCTCGGAAAATAATGTGGGGTTTATAGATCACTGGACTACTTTTGTGGGTAAGCTTGGTGTTTTATGTCGGGATGGTGTCCAGAGGGCACTTACATTCGCATGCTCAGCCTACCAGTCACATTAATAGAGTCCAATAAAAATAATCCTAGATTCTATTCAACACAACATCTACACTCATGAAGAACCATGGAGGAGCTGAAGGTCAGATACCTGTGATGTACAGTAGAGATCATTTTATGGATTTCTTTAACAATAAGATTGAAATCATTCGGCAAGAAATCCAAAACCAAACACCAAACCAGCACATCTGCTGCCCGAGACAGATACAGATACAGATCAAAACCTCGTATCAACAGCTGCCGGTCCACCACTCTCACACCATCACTCAGGGTTGTTGACAGTGGTGTGGGGGGGACCCCAGTGTCTCAGGGTGTCTCGTGTTTGTAAAACCCTCAGTTCTGCCCTTTCTAGTCAGGCTGTAATAGAGAGTTTGCTGGAGTCACAGCACTGTATAAATTCATGGTCTGAACACCGTGAGTCCAAAACAGATCTAATGTCTCTCTCTCTGTTTGAGATGGATGGCTGTCCACCACCTAGACGGTGCACATTTTAGGCATTTTCGCAAAGTAAAGTCTATTAGTCACAGTGAGGGTTTCCTGAACTCCATACCAGCTACTCCACCCAGTTTATGATCATCAGATTTCATTCCAGATCAACTCCATCAGACTGGATCATCTGCAGGAGCTGCTGCCACTAGGATTAACAAAAGCTCTGCCCACTCAAACAGAACCAGCACTATTAGCTCACTGACCTTCCATCTACAGACACTAACGGGCTACTGGAACTAATAACTGATTGGAGGTCTTCTCATAATTGATTAGTTATGAAATGCACTTTCTCTTTCTTTCCCTCTTTGTTTCTGGTGCTGACCAGAGGAGGACGGGTTCCCCTGTTGAGTTTTGGTTCCTAATGTTTTGGGGAGTTCTGCCTCTGTTGCCCTCAGCTTACCCAATTGAAGCTTGGACTGGATTCTGGAAGCTGCTTTGTGACTACTACAGGTATAAAAAGTGCAACATAAATAAAACTGACTTGACTAGATACAAACACAAAACACACAAAAAAAAAACATTACAAGATTGTTTGTGGTCATTTTTCACTATTTTATTGTAATTTTTTTAATTCCAGAAAAAAAAGAATTCATCTGTATTGCTTAAATATTTTATCATTAATTCCATCATTGCATCAGAGTACCCGTCCAGAGCACATCTTCTCCTCTGTAGACGACCAGGCTTCCTTCATTGTTGATGGTCAGGTAGTTGTGGTAGCTCACGCTGTTCTGCCAGGAGTGACTGGCCCATAAAGATTTGCCACTGTTGTTGTACATGACCAGGTTTCCGTCCGTCTGCATGATCAGGCGAGTTACAGGTTTGTCAGAAGTGTCGGAAGTCCAGATTGGTCTCCAGCCATAAACCACAAAGTTCCCGTCATCCTAAACGAGTACAAACACACAGAAAAGCTCATTAGAAACACTGTGTCCCCTTCTGTCCACTTTATTAGAAACACTGCGTCCCCACTGTGCCTGAGAAAAGTGTGGTGTCTTCAGCAGGGGTCGTACCTGGAAGACAGCTTTGTAGTTTTTGTCGTTGGAGATCAGAAAGTCTCCCTTGCGCAGCTCCTGGTTGGTGAACAGCTTGTTTTGGCTCATTTTCCTGAAACATGGTTATAACTTTTTTAATCGTTCTCTTTAAGAAGAGGAGGAAGGTGAGAGTGGAGTGGAGGATCAAATAGTGGAAGCTGAAGGAGGAGGACTGCAAGGTGGAATTCAGGCTGGAGTTAACACGGGCACTGGGAGCTGCTGAAGAGCTACCAGATTGCTGGAGAAACTGTATAAATGATAATGCAGACAGATAAAAATGTACTTGGTGTGACATCTGGAAGGAAGAAGGAGGAGAAGAAAGCCTGGTTGTGGAACCCAGAAGTCCAGGAGAGCGTATACAGAAGAAGAGGGAGGTGAAGAAGAAGTGGGACAGCCAGAGAGTTGAAGGAAGTAGACAGGAGAACAAGGAGATGAACCGCAGGGTGAAGAAAACAGTGGTGAAGACTAAAGATCATGTGTTTGGTGAATTGTATGAGAGGTTGGACAGTAAAGAGGGAGAAAAGGACCTTTACCGATTGGCTAGACAGAGAGACAAATCTGGGAAAGATGTTCAGCAGGTCAGGGCGATTAAAGATAGAAATGGAAACGTACTCACAGGTGAACAGAGCGTGTTGAGCAGATGGAAGGAGAACTTTGAGGGGTTGATGAATGAAAAGAATGAGAGAGAGAGAAGACTGGATGATGTGAGGATAGTAAACCACCAGGGTGGTGGTGGTCTAGTGGTAGGGTACTTGCCTACGGACCTATGGATTCAGAGGTTCCTGGTTCGAATCCCACCTCTAGCACTACCACCATTGGGTCCTTGAGCAAGACCCTTAACCCTGAGTTGCTCCAGGGGGACTGTCCCTGTAATTAGGACCTGTAAGTCGCTCTGGATAAGAGCGTCTGCTAAATGCCGTAAATGTAAATGTAAACCAGGAAGTACAGCAAATAAACAAGATGGAAGTAAGGACAGTGATGATGATGATGACTGAAGAATGGAAAAGCTGTTGGACCGGATGACATACCAGTGGAAGCATGGAGGTGTTTAGGGGAGGTGGCAGTTGAGTATCTGACCACATATTTTAACACAATCTTGGAACGTGAGAGGAGCCTGAGGAGTGTAGACGGCGTGTACTGGTGCCGATTTTCAAGAATAAGGGTGATGAACAGAGCTGTAGTAACTATAGAGGGATAAAGTGAATATAATCTATATATAAAATATATATAGATTATATTATAGATTATTAATATAAAACCTGACTCATACTCCTGACTCCCACAAATATCTCTAACACTGGACTTGTACACCTGACTCTAACACCCAACTGCTACACCTGCCTTATACACCTGTGTGATAGTAACTCACCTGACTGGAAGGTGCTGTGATGTGATGTTTGCCCGTTCTGACCTCTCTGGTGCCCCTGCTGTGTCCCACAGGCAGGTTCCGGAGGGCCAGGGTTGGGTTCTGGATGGGTTCCCCGTGAACTTGTCCCAGGCCCGGCTGCTGGAGAAGGCACTGAGCGGATCCGACCCAGACCAGGCCGACAGAAAGAGGCAGAACAAGAGGCCAAGCCTGGTGGAGGACAGGAACGCCCCTCACTCAAATTAAACCTCACTCAACTTAAACTCACTCAAATTAAACCTCACTCAAATTAAACCTCACTCACATTAAACCTCACTCAACTTAAACTCACTCAAATTAAACCTCACTCAACTTAATCCCACTCAAATTAAACCTCACTCAATTTACTCACTCAGTTTAAACTCACTCAAATTAAACTTCACTCACATTAAACCTCACTCAACTTAATCCCACTCAAATTAAACCTCACTCAATTTACTCACTCAATTTAAACTCACTCAAATTAAACCTCACTCAATTTACTCACTCAAATTAAACCTCACTCAACTTACTCACACAACTTAAACTCACTCAAATTAAACCTCAATCAACATAAACCTCACTCAAATTAAACCTCACTCAATTTAAACCTCACTCAACTTAAACTCACACAACTTAAACTCATTCAAATCAAATGAAACCTCACTCAACTTAAACCTCACTGAACTTAAACTCACTCAAATTAAACCTCACTCAACTTTACCTCACTCAAATTAAACCTCACTCAACTTACTCACACAACTTAAACTCACTCAAATTAAACCTCAATCAACATAAACCTCACTCAAATTAAACCTCACTCAACTTAAACTCACACAACTTAAACTCATTCAAATCAAATTAAACCTCACTCAACTTAAACTCACTCAAATTAAACCTCACTCAACTTAAACTCACACAATTTAAACACACTCAAATTAAAACTCATTCAGAAAAAACATGACTCTTTTAATGTTGTGTAGAGTGTGTTATATAGTGTTCTATACAGTGTGTAGAGTGTGTTCTGTAGTGTTAGTGTAGTTGTGTGCGAGTTGTAGATGTGTTAGTGTAATTGTATGTGTGTGTTGTAGATGTGTTAGTGCAGTATTGTGTGTGTGTTTTGTATATGTGTGTGTGTTGTAGATGTGTTAGTGTAGTTGTGTATGTGTGTTGTAGGTGTATTAGTGTAGTTGTGTATGTGTGTTGTAGACATTAGTGTAGTTGTGTGTGTTGTAGATGTGTTTAGTGGAGTTGTGTTTTGTGTGTGTTGTAGATGTGTTAGTCCAGTAGTGTGTGTGTGTTGTAGATGTGTTAGTGTAGGTGTGTGTGTGTGTTGTAGATGTGTTAGTGCAGTAGTGTGTGTGTGTTTTGTATATGTGTGTGTGTTGTAGATGTGTTAGTGGAGTTGTGTGTGTGTGTGTTGTAGATGTGTTAGTGGAGTTGTGTTTGTGTGTGTTGTAGATGTGTTAGTCCAGTAGTGTGTGTGTGTGTTGTAGATGTGTGTGTGTTGTAGATGTGTTAGTGTAGGTGTGTGTGTGTGTTGTAGATGTGTTAGTGCAGTAGTGTGTGTGTGTTGTAGATGTGTTAGTGTAGTTGTGTGTGTGTGTTGTAGATGTGTTAGTGGAGTTGTGTGTGTGTTGTAGTTGTGTGTGTGTTGTAGATGTGTTAGTGGAGTTGTGTGTGTGTTGTAGATGTGTGTGTGTTGTAGTTGTGTGTGTGTTGTAGATGTGTTAGTGTGTTGTAGATGTGTTAGTGTGTTGTAGATGTGTTAGTGGAGTTGTAGATGTGTGTGTGTTGTAGATGTGTTAGTGTGTTGTAGATGTGTGTGTGTTGTAGTTGTGTGTGTGTTGTAGATTTGTTAGTGTGTTGTAGTTGTGTGTGTGTTGTAGATTTGTTAGTGTGTTGTAGATGTGTTAATGTGTTGTAGATGTGTGTGTGTTGTAGATGTGTAAGTGTGTTTGTCCAGGTGGGTGGCGCTCTCTCCTGGGAAGTGGATCCTGCCACCATTGTTATTTCAAGAGCCATGAAATGTCTTCAACAGCTTGTCTTGTAACGTGTTGTTTTTGCTTCAGACAAGCAGACATGTTATCCAGAATTCGCTCTGGCCCTTCCGTACAAGCTGGAGCTGCTTCGCTATGATGCGCTGTACCCACACACACACATACACAGTGAGGGAAACGGAGTCGGGGGATTCTTTTCTTCACTGGAAAAGTGGAGAAACTCCATGAGCAGGTTGGCATAGTTTGTTTTTAACAAAAGAAAGGCTGATCCGAAGGTGTCTTTTTCCACAGTGAAGCCTGGTTGCTGTAGTTTGCTGCTTCTTGCCGCTTCCTGACACTGAGGCTCGCTGCTTTCTGATGATTCCTGACATTGTGGCCTGCTGCTTTCTGATGATTCCTGACACTGTGGCTCGCTGCTTTCTGATGATTCCTGACACTGTGGCTCGCTGCTTTCTGATGATTCCTGACACTGTGGCTCGCTGCTTTCTGACACTTGCCTCTCAACTTCAGCAAAGTTTATAAAGTCTGACCAAGGATCAAACATAACCACAATATCATCAAACTACCATCCGTTTAACGTCTACACTGACCATCAACAGCGTGAGTATGAGTATGGCAGGTACCGAATTTGTTCTTGCTGTTCCCCAAACAAAAACAAACAAAAGAAACCATCTGAAAATCTGCTCTATCAGTCTGATTAATGTTAAACTTTCTAAATCAGTTAACAGCGGCACCTTAGGCAGTCTAAAACTGGGATTAGAGCATTAAACTCTAAAGCTGTGATTGTAAATGAGATCATCAGTAAAGAGGGGATTTAGATGTTTTATGGGGTTTAAGGGTCTTGCTCAGGAACCCAATGGTGATAGTGCTGGAGGGGGGATTTGAACCTGTGACCTTTTGGTCTGTAGATGAATAGAAACATCAGTTCATACAAAAACTAGTTAAGGAGTCCTGCAAGGCTCTTTCCTAGGTCCCCTACTTTTCATATTATGCCTGGGTTCAGTAATCCAGAAACACAGAATCAGCTTCCACTGTTACACTGACGACACACAGTTCTATATTTCAGCCGAACCAGACGATCAGCTCTTAAAAAAGATTGAGGATTGTAGAAGAGAAATAAAAGAGTGGATGTCCTTCAATTTGCTGATGTTAAATTCTGATCACCATCTTATCACATCCACTATAAAATATTGCTGCTAACTTACAAACTTCTGAACGGTCTCGGTCCCAAGTTTTTCTCCGAGCTGATCTCCAGCTGTGGACCTTCACGATCTCTTAAATCACAAGGTGCTGGTTTTCTAACAGTTCCCAGAATTTAGAAAACTACAACAGGGTGAGGAGCCTTTTCATTCAAACCCCCCGTCTCTGGGACGGTCCTCCAGCTACTGTCCTGGACTCAGACACACTCTCAGTATTGAAGTCTCTGGGACGGTCATCCAGCTACTGTCTGGGACTCAGACACACTCTCAGTATTTAAGTCTCTGGGACGGTCCTCCAGCTACTGTCTGGGACTCAGACACACTCTCAGTATTTAAGTCTCTGGGACGGTCTTCCAGCTACTGTCCGGGACTCAGACACACTCTCAGTATTTAAGTCTCTGGGACCGTCTTCCATCTACCGTCCGGGACTCAGACTCACTCTCAGTGATGAATCCTCCTGTTAAAGGTACAGATCCAGGGGTTCACAGTACAGGGAATTACAGTAAACTGGGACTTTGGTGCTGCCGGCCCACCACTCTCACACCATTTTAACTGGAGTCACAGTTCTGCACTGTATAAATTCATGGTCTGAACACCGTGAGTCCAAAACAGATCTAATGTCTCTCTCTCTGTTTGAGATGGATGGCTGTCCACCACCTGGATGGTGCACAGTTTAGGCATTTTCGGAAAGTAAAATCTATTAGTCACAGGGAGGGTTTCCTGAACTCCATACCAGCTACTCCACCGAGTTTATGATCATCAGATTTCACTCCAGATCAACTCCATCAGACTGGATCATCTGCAGGAGCTGCTGCCACTAGGATTAACAAAAGCTCTGCCCACTCAAAAAGAACCCACAACTATTAGCTCACGATCTTCCAACTACAGACACGAACGGCCTCTTTTACTGAAACTCATGCTCTACTGGAAGCAAATGAAAAATCAGGTCTTGCTGTTCATTCTCAGATATATGTTGATCACATGCTAAAATATCGATCTGCCCTTAATACTGCTCACTCTCGTTACCTTTCCTCCGTCATCAACAGCAGCAGCTGGAAGCCCAAGGCCCTGTTCACTAGTGTGAGGAAACTTCTTCAGCCCCCAGCACCTTCTCTCTCAGGTTCTCACTCATGTGAGTCCTTTCTTCTTCTTCTTCTTTTTTTTTCAAAACAAAATTGATCTGATATATAAACTGTTCACTGGTACCCCTGCACCATCTTGTAACTCTCTCCTAGAAATTCCAGTACAACCCTTCACCAAGTTCTCTCTTACAAACTCAAACTCTGTTACTGAATTAATCAAGAAGATCAGTTCTTCCACCTCTATCCTGGATCCAGCAACTACTTCTCTTCTTAAATGCTGTTTGTCTGCCCTCTCTGCCTCTATCTCCATCTAATAAATTGTTCACTCTCCTCTGGCATTGTTCCTCTGGGAAAAACTGAAAACTGCTGCAGTTCCTCCTGTTTTGAAGAATAGCTATTTGGATCCCAGCAATCTGAGCAGCTACAGACCTGTTTCTAACCTTTTATTTCAAAGCTCCTTGAAAAGGCTGTAGCTGCTCAGCTGCAGGAACATCTATCAATTAACAACTTATATGAGCCGCAGGCTTCCATCCATTCCACAGCACCGAGACATCCTTCTACGTGTCCCCAACGACCTTTTACTCAGTGCTGACCTTCTCTTAGATCTAAGCTCTGCCTTTGACACTGTCAATCATAATATCCTCCTTTTCCACCTTTCAGCCATTGGTCTCTCTGGTACTGTACTGTCTTGGTTCACATCTTATCTCACTGATAGAGAGGAATTCATCTCCATCCATCCAGAACTTACAGAACTCTGCAGCTCGTGTTCTCTCAGTCTCCAAAAAATCTGAACACATCACCCCCGTTCTCCACAAACTTCACTGGCTGCCCATATCGTATCGTATTCAGTACAAGCTGCTTCTCAACAGGTTTAAAGCCCTTCATGGATCTGCTCCTCCACACCTCAATTAATTACTCCATTCATACACTCCTACCCACTCACTGCGCTCCTCCAGTACCGGGTTACTCAGAGTTCCTAAATTCAGGTTAGTTACCATGGGTGGTAGATCATTCAGTGTTGCTCTGGAATTCCCTCAAACCCTACTCCTAACGTCCGCTCTGTCTCTCTTCAAAACTCAGTTGAAAACATATCTATTCAGTCTGTGCTGTTCCACTTCTGCCCGTTCTTGATTTCCTACTTCTGCTGTTTGTTACTGTGTTCTGTGTTAACTGTTTTAATTGACATTGCTTTTAATTTTTATCTTCTGCTCTGTAAAGTGACCTTGGGTTTGAGAAAGGCACTATATAAATAAAAATTATCATTATTATTATCCATCCATCCATCCATCCATCCATCCATTTTCTGCCGCTTGTCCCAAACGGGGTCGCAGGGGAGTGCTGGTGTCCAACCCAGCGCACACAGGGCGAGGACGGGGGACACACCCTGCACAGGTCGCCAGCCAATTGCAGGGTGGAGCGGGACGGGGACGGCACATTGCTCAAGGGCACCTCAGGGCAACCTATTGGGAAGGGGTTCGAACCCCTGATCCTCCGATCATGTGGCTGATGCCCTAACCACTAGGCCACCACTGCCCTTATTATTATTCTTATTCTTATTATTCTTATTATTATTATTATTATTATTATTATTATTATTATTATTATTAATAATAATAATAATAAGGCTTCTCTTAATTGATCAATTATGAAATGCACTTTCTCTTTCTTTCATTCCTTCTTTGTTTCTGGTGTCGACCAGAGGAGGACTGGTTCCTCTTTTGAGTTTTGGTTCTTCCCAAGGTTTATTCCTCCTGTTTTGGGGAGTTCTGCCTCTGTTTCCCTCGGTTTACCCTTGGACCGGATTCGGTAAAGCTGCTTTTTGACTTTTGGGGCAACACTCAATTTGTCTTCATCACAGACCTGAAGGTGACCACCCGCTTTGATGATGAGGCTGGTTTGGTTGGAGATGGATGGGAGAGTCTGGGCTGTGTTTTGATGGAGATCCAGTTTGCTTCTGGGTGAAGAGAGATGAGAAAATCTTCATCTGCAGCATTAAAGCCTCTGGTGCCCACTCTGAAGATTCTCCTTGAGGACAGGTACTTCTTAGTGGATGGAGAAACCAACCAAGGAGCAAACCCTCGTCATTGTGCAGTGTTCCATCGTTGTCCATGAAGAAACCTGAGACCTGCTCGTCCTCTGAGGTGAAAGAGAAGCCAACTGAGAAGCCGCTAAAGACTCCAACCATCTCTCTCTTTTTCTCTCTCCCCATTTCATCAACAACCATCCAACACAAAAAAATCACAAGACTGTCCGTGGTCATTCTTCACTTTTATTATAATTTTTTCAATTCCAGAAAAGTAATCATTCATCAGTATTGCATAAATATTTAAATATTATATCATTAACCATCTTGGAGATGTTTATTTTTTACCCACACACACAAAAAAAAAAAAAAAAAAAAAAAAAAACACACGAGGAGGTTGTTCGTGGTCATTCTTCTATTTTATTGGAATTTTGTAATTCCAGAAAGAAAATCATTCATCAGTGTTGCTTAAATATTGAAATATTATATAATTAATTCCACCAGACTTTACTCTGGAGTCTTCACCATCTTGGTGAGGTTTATTTTTTACCCGTCCAGAGCACATCGGCTCCTCTGTAGATGACCAGGCTTCCATCGTTGTTGAGGGTCAGGTAGTTGTTGTCACTCTTGCTGTTCTGCGTGGAGTGACTGGCCCATAAAGGTTGGCCACAGCTGGTGTACATGACCAGGTTTCCGTCTGCCTGCATGATCAGGCGAGTTACAGGTTTGTTCCAAGTGTTTGAAGCCCAGATTGGTCTCCCAGAATAAACCACAAAGTTCCTGTCATGCTAAACGAGTACAAACACACAGAAAAGCTTATTAGAAACACTGTGTCCCCCTTTTGGCCACTTTATTAGAAACACTGCCTCCCCATTGTGCCTAAGAAAAGTGTGGTGTCTTCAGCAGGGGTCGTACCTGGAAGATAGCTTTGTAGTTTCTGTCATTGGACATCAGAAAGTCTCCCATGTGCAGCTCCTGGTTGGTGAACAGCGAGTTTCGGGTCATTTTCCTGAAACATAGTTATAAATTTTTTAATCGTTCTCTTTAAGAAGAGGAGGAAGGTGAGGGTGGAGTGGAGGAAGCTGAAGAAGGAGGACTGCAAGGTGGAATTGAGGCAGGACTTAACACGGGCACTGGGGGGAGTTGAAGAGCTACCGGATTGCTGGGAAACTACTGCAGAAGTGATAAAGCAGATGGATAGAAAGGTACTTGGTGTGATATCTGGAAGGAGGAAGGAGGAGACCTGGTGGTGGAACCCAGAAGTCCAGGAGTGTATACAGAAGAAGAAGGAGGTGAAGAAGTGGGACAGAGAGTCAGAGAGATGAAGAAAGTAGACAGGAGTACAAGGAGATGAAGCGCAGGGTGAAGACTAAAGATCAGGTGTTTGGTGAATTGTATGAAAGGTTGGACAGTAAAGAGGGAGAAAAGGACCTTTACTGATTGGCTAGACAGAGAGACAGATCTGGGAAAGATGTGCAGCAGGTCAGGACGATTAAAGATAGAAATGGAAATGTACTCACAGGTGATCAGAGCGTGTTGAGCAGATGGACGGAGAACATGGGACACAGTGCACCGTAGAGAGCCTCCACTGTTCTCAGTGCGATTTTCATGCCTTAACAAAAAAAGTGAAATGAGGTTGGTGCTTCATATATGGTGATGGATTTTACCTGATTTTATTCATTTATTCAAATTATTTTACTAATTTATCAGTCATATATCTGTATTCTCTATTCCTATGCCCTTCCACCCCTGTCACCCTAAATCCCTTCACTTCTACCATTCCCTCAGGTCCCTGTCACCTTTAATCTACATATTATTAACTGCATCTCAATTTTTCTCTGTTCTTTTCTGAGTAATGCTTTCTTTGCACGTCAAGAACACCCAAACAAGGTCACAGTCTTTGATTAAGTGTCTAAACAGACACACTCTGAACTGTGCAGGAGAGAGAGAGGATTCAACACAGAGAGGAACACTGGGCCCTTAAACAACCTGTAAGAACTTCATTACTCTTCTGTTAATAAGCTTTGGTATAGCTTCGCCTCATCACTGACTCCTGACTCCTGACTCACTGACCACTGACGAACCTCGGTTCTCAATCGGAGAATCCAACAATAAAGTCTTGTTAAAGTCCATCTACTTTTCATCAGTAGTCTTGCACATGAGCATCACATCTGTGAATGCTCTTAATTATAACCTCCAAACACTGCTGGAGCTCAGGAATCAGGATTCAGTCTTCCAGCGACTCTCCGAACAACGCTACGGGAGCTCGGCGTGCTGAGAAGACCAGGCCTTCAGTCCCCGAGATCGCCTGCTGTACCTGGCCGACTGAGAGGACATAGGAAGCGGTGTGAGAGGAAACAGAAACGCGGCAAGCGTGCTGGGGTCCGGGGTCAGCTAAAGGATAACGCTAGCCGACCGGCTATCCCGTCCGTGATAGAAATGGAAACGTACTCACAGGAGAACAGAGCGTGTTGAGCAGATGGAAGGAGAACTTTGAGGGGTGTGTTAGAAATGCACCGCCGAGCCTCCACTCTTCTGAGAGGATCTCTGTCCTTCACAGAAGAAGAGGAAGTGGTGTGGAGCGGGAAGCTTCATGGAGGGGTCTCGCCCGAGAATCTGTGAAACCGAAAGTGAAAGTTTACTGGCAGATCAGTCATGTGTTTCACACTGGCTGAGGAACAGAGAGGGAGAGAGAGAGAGAAGATTGAATGATGTGAGAAGAGTGAACCATGAAGTTTTCTTTCATTCTCCAAGAAAAGTCTCCTACAGAGTCTGTTCTGAGAGATTGTGTGTTTAGTTTAATACCGAATCTGTCGTTTTTAAACAGAACATAAACAACACGGAGCTCTTCTTTGTGCAGAATTTGTCGATTCTCTTACAGAATTCATCATCTAGAAAAACCTTTCACACAATTTTTCTTACAAATTTTGGAATTTTGTTAAATATTAGGGATTTTTCTTGCTGAATGAGGTGCTGTGGCTTAAAATGTGTATTAAATTAAACAAAAAGAAATGAAATAAGTCTTTTTATTTTAATGATAGAATCTGTTTCTATGATCCAGGCTGACTGTCGGCAGACGCGTCTCGGTGAAACAGTTTTATCTGAAAATGTAAACTGGTTCCAACCACAGGAAGCTCTTTTAGAGAAAACCATTCTGCAGTGATCCAGGCTGGGAAACAATGAGCCAGAAAACTGATAACTGGTTATAAAGCAGCGTTTAATACATTAATTATTAATCTGATCTTTAGGAGGAAACACAGATTCAAATACGAGAACCACTCAATATTATAACCAACCAAAACTGCAGCTTTTACTGACCCAGAAATACTGTTGATATGATCCTGGACTCAGGAAGTGTCCTTCAGAGGAGACAGCTTCTACTTTTACTTTATACTCTCAGTACATTCCTGTACTTCTACTTTATACTCTCAGTACATTCCTGTACTTTTACTTTATACTCTCAATACTTTCCTGTACTTTTAATTTATACTCTCAGTACATTCCTGTAATTTCACTTTACACTCTTAGTACATTCCTGTACTTTTACTTTATACTCTCAGTACATACCTGTACTTTTTACTTTACACTCTCAGTACATTACACACACACAGACACACACGCACACACATGTGTGTGCAGGCACAGCATGCTGCAGCGGTGGTGAAGGCCCTGAGAAGAGACAGGGCAGTTCCTGATGAGCTGCTGGTGGACATCTTAGACCCCATCAGGTGCACACTTGACTCGTACATCTGCCTCTTACAGCTAACTCACACAACTTAAACCTCACTCAACTTAAAACTCACACAATTTAAACCTCACTCAGCTTAAAACTCACACAATTTAAAACTCACTCAGCTTAAAACTCACACAACTTAAACTCACACAACTTAAACCTCACTCAAATTAAACTCACTCAAATTAACCCTCATTCAACATAAACCTCACTCAACTTAAACCTCCCTCAACATAAACTCACTCAACTTAAACCTCACTCAACTTAAACTCACTCAACTTAAACCTCATGCAACTTAAACCTCACGCAACTTAAACTCACTCAACTTAAACCTCACGCAACTTAAACCTCACTCAACTTAACTCACACAACTTAAACCTCAAGCAACTTAAACCTCACTCAGCTTAAACTCACACAAGTTAAACTCACTCAACTTAAACCTCACTCAGAATACATGAGATTCCTTTAATGTTGTGTAGAGTGTGTTCTGTGGTGTTTGAGTTGAGAAAGTGAAAAAAGTGAAAGTGACAACCCTTGTCATTGCGAGGTTACAGCACAGCACACAGTGAACCACAACGAAATTGGACCTCTGCATTTAACCCATGCACACACCGTTGTGCTTGTGTAGTTGTGTGTGTGTGTGTGTGTGTTGTAAATGTGTTTGTGTGTTGTAGATGTGTTAGTATAGTTGTGTGTGTGTTGTAGATGTGTTAGTTTAGTTGTGTGTGTTGTAGATGTGTTAGTTTAGTTGCGTGTTGTAAATGTGTTAGTGTAGTTGTGTGTGTTGATGTTTGTGTAGTTGTGTGTGTGTGTTGCAGATGTGTTAATGTAGTTGTGTGTTGTAGATGTGTTAGTGTAGTTGTGTATGTGTGTTGTAGATGTGTTAGTGTAGTTGTGTATGTGTGTTGTAGGTGTGTTAGTGTAGTTGTGTGTGTGTTGTAGATGTGTTGTGTGTACTGCACTACACAAGACCAACACAACTACACAGCAGACAAATCAACACACTCTCCAGAGAATTAACACTTTATTTGAGAACACCCCTCTCAGGAGAGACAGCAGTAGCTCTAGGTCTCAGAAATCTCTGTCATTCTTCAATATTCAGTCCTCATGTCTTCATGGGAAACTGTCTGAAGAAAACTTCGGACTTCAGTGAGAAAAGCAGTGCCGGTTACCACTACCACGCTTCAGCACTGAGCGTCTTAACACAAGGACAAGTCATTGATTCTGAACACACATACACACACTGTTTCTCCTTCTGCTCTATCAAAGCTGTGATTGGCTGGTGTCCTAGGTAGGTGGCACTCTCTCCTGGGAAGTGGATCCTGCCACCATTGTTGTTTTAAGAGCCATGAAATGTCTTCAACAGCTTGTCTGTCAGAGTTTAACGTCCTGCGCCTTGGACATCTTGGTCAGCGTCTTCTTCACCCGCAGGGCGGTGAGCCGAGAGGCAGGACTGTGGGCCCAACACTCAGTCATCAGCTTTGCCATCTGCTTCAGACACTAAAACAACAGACAGCAGCAGAGTGTGTGTAACTATGGATACCGTGTTGCTACAGATGTTAGCCTTGTAATGTCGTGAAGTGTACCTCGTCGCTGTTCCAGCGGTTCGGGAACGCAGGCCGTATTCTCTTTATGCAAACGACCTCCCTCATGTCCTCGTATGACGGGTCTGTGGGAACGTACTCATGGTACGGCAGCAGGTACTCCTCCACCATTCCTGCTAACACATCACACTAGCGATCACCCAACATGCTACATCAAACTAGCAATCACCCAACACGCTACATCCCATTAGCAATCACCCAATATGCTACATCAATCTAGTGAATACCCAGCATGCTACATAAATCTAGCAATTACCCAACATGCTACATTAAACTAGCAATCACCCAACATGCTACATCAGTTACTAATCACCCAACATTCTGCATCAAGCTAGGAAACACCCAACATGCTACATCAAACTAACAATCATTAGCAATGTATACTGATTGTGCTCCTCAAGCAGACCTTACTAAACCTGTTAATAGAATTGCGAATAGAATAAAATATACAGGCAGTACCTCCAGACACGCAGCGCCGAGCGATCTCCCACAGGATGAGGCCGAAGCTGTACATATCGGCCATGATGTAGGACTGGAAGTGGTTCCGGTTCAGTGTCTCCTCCAGAACCTCAGGGGCCATGAAGCGTTTGGTACCCACTCGAGTGTTCAAAGGAACGTCCACTTCATTTCTGTCACTGGAGCAAGAACAGAACACATTACACGTTATCTAGAACTTGCAACACTGGGAACTTGATCCTGGAGACATTCCAACGTTACTCAGCTGTACCTGAGGAAGCGGACGGCCAGGCCGAGGTCAGCAATGCAGCACATCCCATTCTGCTTCACCAGGATGTTCTTGCTCTTCAGGTCACGGTGGGCGATGGCCGGTTTGCCCTGAGTGCCAAAGATCTCAGTGTGCAGGTGGCACAGCCCGGCGGCGGCCGAATGCGCCAGATGGAGTGCAGACACAATGTCCAGCGTGGTGGACTTCAGGTAGTCATACAGAGAGCCGTTCTCATGGTAATCTGTGATCAGGTACAACTGCGTCCAAGAGCCAGTACCCTTAATGTCTGCCGCTATGAACCCTGGGATTGAAGGCACAAGTTGAAGAACCAGTGTGAGTCTAAACCATACTTTGTTGATGTTTGTGAAAAGACCTCCTGAAGTTCTTTTGCAGTTCTATGTAACTATGAATCCAGCATCCAGCAAACGTGCAGACGAGCTGAAGGTTATATCACCAGACTTCTCAGTCAAACATTTACCTCAAAGTGAGAACCAACAGAATGTGTTCACACTGTGTTGAGGAACAGTTCTCTGGTTCTTCCTGAAGGACAATGCTTTTGTCTTACTTTCAGTCCTGAGCAGTATCAGAAACAGAAGCAGTGTGAGATCATCTCCACAGAGAACAGAAAACAAAAGGCAGCTTTGGAAGAGGAGCTTTGGAACGTCCTTCAAGAAGCCTGGACAAGTGTTCCTGACTTAAAGAAAGGAGCTGGACTAAGAGAGTTGAGGCTGTGCTGAAGAATAAGGGTGGTGGTAGTGAACAATGACTTTAAAGCTGGTTAGAAACTATATTTGTGTTTAGACTGGAGCTACATGTGTTTGTACACAAATCACTGACCTACTGTCTCAGTTTCACACAGAACAGAGAGACAGGAGGGGGATCAGAACTTTATCACGGTACTGTGGTTGTGTATGTGAGTGTGCGTCCTACCTAGTATATTTTCATGTCTCATCAGTACAGTCTGGTATATTTCAGTCTCTCTGAACCAGCTGGCCTCCTCCGTGGTGAAGAAGACTTTAACAGCCACTCTCTCTCCTCTCCAGCGGCCAAGCCACACCTCGCCGTAACGACCCTTCCCCACCTGCCGTACCAGCTGGATCTGCTTCGCTATGGTGCGCTGTACCTACATACACACACACACAAACACACACACACACACACACACAGTGAGGGAAACATCCATCCATTAACTTTGTCCTAAACAGGCTGTGGGGGTGTCTTTTCTTTGCTGAAAAGGTGGAAAAACACTTTAAGAAGGTTGCCAGGGCCTCAGGAGGCACCAGCATTTTTAGCAAAATAGAAGCTGATCAGAAGAACTCAGTTTCCACCGTGAAGCCTGTTGGAGGTAGTATCATCATCTGAGGCTGCAAACCGAACTGGAGCATCACGAGGAGACATGAAGTGACGTACCGGGAGATGTTAGGGGAGAATTTAACCTTCTTGATCAACAAGAAGAAGATGGTTCAGCGAGACGATGAGCCCAAAAACACTAAGAGGAGAGTTGTCCCCCATTTCTTTAGGGACATTTTTGAACCGAAGGCCATCAGAGGGACCCTGGGGGAGTTTGAGGAAAGAGCTGAAACCAGGAATCTGTCTTTCTTACCACTGGAAACTGGAACCCCCACCATCTATTCTCTCATCATTTAAACCGTTTCAAACACATCTTTGTTTTTAGCTCAAGACATGACGTCATGTGTGAAACTGAAGTTACACTCTACTACACTGAAAACAGCCCTTCTGGACCAGAGTGCAGTGCGTGCGTCTCACCAGCAGGGGGAGTCCTGATCCTGAGCCTGAGCTGTGGGACTGCTCGATCAGGTCTCTGAGTGTCTCTCCAGGTGGAATAAAACTCTCATCCTTCTCCAGACCGAGACTGTAACGAGCGGCGGAGACCTGCCGCTTATACCTGAAACACACACACGCACATACACACACACACACACACACGCACACTTCACATCATCAGTGACCAAGAACAGGCTGTTTTAAACATCATGCACATAAAAAGTGTGTGTCTCACCTGAAGTAGCAGAAGAGGATGATGAAGGTGAAGATGAAGGTGCACACAGTGATGGAGATCAGGAGGGCAATGTGATGAATGTCTCCATCTATATAATCCACACACACACACACACACACACAGACACAAAGACAGACACACAGCAATCTATTTTAGGACCATAAATCTGTACTAAACACACAGGAGTCTAGAAACTCCTAGAGTGTGTGTGTGTGTGTGGGGGGGGACGACTCACCGGGGGTCCTCAGAGGGGGTAGTACAGGGTGTAGGTCTCTGTTACAGTAGTCCTGATCTGTGCAGCACTCTAGCGCCCTCCTCTGGCTGGAACTGCCCGAGTCCTACAGATGTGCATTTTAGTTAGTGGGAGGGAATAAGGTGTGGTGCAGTGTGTGTGTGTGTGTGTAGTGTGTATTCCTCTACACTCACCCTGCACTGGAATTCTGAGCCCACCAGGCCCAAGCAACCTGATGTCAGAACCACTGCACCACCTTCTTCCTCAACCATTGTGAAGCAGTAACCATCCGTCCTATACACATACACACAGGTGGACTCAGGACAGGGGTGGTAGTGTGTGTGTGTGTGTGTGTGTGTGTGTGTATTTACCTGCAGGTGTTGTTGGTGGTCTCTGGACAGTGGTGGTAGCAGTAGCACCAAAGATCACGTTCTGGCAGAACTGCTGCATCATGTGTGGTGTCCTGAATTCCCCTCAACTTCCAAGAATTCCTCAGCAGGATGGCATCCAGTGAGTTAGCTACCGACAGGACACAGGGCTCATCACCATGGTTATGCACAGTTCAGAGCTTCAAAGTCAGCTAGCAAGTTCACGTCAGGTCTAAAACTCTGCAGTGTCCAGTGTCCCAGGGTGGTGGTGTTCTAGTGGTGGTACTTGTCTATCGACCTGTGGCTCAAGAGGTCCCAGGTTTGAATCCCACCTCCAGCACTACCACCACTGGGTCCCTGAGCAAGACCCTGAACCCTGAGTGTCTCCGGGGGGGACTGTCCCTGTAATCAGGACATGGAAGACACTCTGGATAAGAGCGTCTGATAAATGCCGTAAATGTAAATGTAAATGTGTCTGAGAAGAACTACACACCACCCTCAGTAACCTCAGCCTGATCCCCAACCTGCTCACAATCCTCAGCCTGATCCTGACCTTCAACCTGATCATCGGCCTGACACTGAACCTTGACTTTAACCTGATCCTGACCTTTTAATCTGATCTTCAGCCTGGTCCCCAACCTGCTCACAATCCTCAACCTGATCCTGACCACTAACCTGACCTTCAACCTGATCCTCAACCTGATCCTTAACTTCAACTTTAACCTGATCCTGACCATTATTCCGATCTTCAACCTGATCCTCAACCTCGACTTTATCCTGACTCTGAGCCTGATACTTAATCTGATTTTATTCCTGAACCTCAACTTGATGCTGATCTGTACTTCCTGACCCTCAGCCTAAACCAGAACCAACAGGCTGATGTTCAGCTTTTAATTTAAGCTAAATCTTAATCTGGGTCTGGGTCTGAATCCTGTGTGCCATGGACCGGTTCTGCTCAGCTCTGCCCGACAGTCCCAGCTGAAGTGGGTGTGGCCTGCACAGAAGTGGGTGTGACCTGCAGAGAAGTGGGTGTGACCTGCAGAGATGACTGACAGCACAAGTGTGTATTTCAATAAATGTTAAAGGGGATTTAAAGTGTCCTTTAGCAATGAAGGAGGGAGACTGTTTCAGTACTTATAAAGACAGTAAACAAACAAACAAACAATGTTTCAATCCTGTGGAGCGGCTTCTAAAAAAAATCTTAGTGACTGTGTGTGTGTGTGTGTGTGTGTGTGTGTGTGTGTGTGTGTGTGTGTGTGTGTGTAAATGTATGAGTTCAGTATGCTAATAGTAATGCACTCTAAAAATGAATTAATGCTTCCAAAAAAATTAACATCTGGAATAAAGTTCATTCAGTTGAATGTGATATCTATTAATTATCTATTAATATCCAAATAAAGTTCCAATAAAATTAATTTTGCACAAAAAGATACAATATCGTTAGTGTTAAAAGTGTTAATAGTGCTAAAATCTGAAAAATGTTTCTAATAAAATGAAAAACTAGAAAAAAGTTCCAGTAAAAGTATTACCTAGAAAGAGGTTCTGAAAAATGTTTCTGAAAAAGTTCCAATAACATTTGAATCTTGAAGAGACAAAAACCCAACACACGCACACACACACACACACACAAACACACTCACACACACACACACACACACACACACACCAGGTTTCCCATGAAAGCACATGTGGGGGGTGCTCTCATGTTGTCTTTAGACTGTCCAGCCTCAGCTGTCCCTCTAATACATTCGCTGAACCCTAAAAGAACTGCTTTTTAAGGGTGTATACCAAACCATGACTGTGTGTGTGTGTGTGTGTGTGTGTGTGTGTGTGTGTTTAAGTCACACAGGTGCTCCATTTTAGGCTGCATTGAGAAAACCTGGCACAGCAACCAATCTCGGGGGGGAGCAGCTGACAAAACACCCTAAACAAACAAACACAAGCATACAAACAGACACAAACAATCACACACACACACACACACACACAGCTGTCAGTGACTTCAAGCCCTAAGCAGATCTTTTACTGAGATCTGAACTGCATCGGCTGGACACGATCAAAACTACTAGACTGTCAGTAATTAATGGAGGTCAGTGATGCAGTGTGACTGTACAAACACACACACACACTCACATATACATGTTTACACACACATTTTCCATCCATTATCAGTCAGAGAATTTCGCTTGCAGCCATACTAATGACCTATACACACAAATACACGCACACACACACACACACGCGCACACACACACACACACTCACCATGTTTGCAGTGCTAGTGCTTCTCCTCATTAAAACCCCATTAATGAAGTGCAGCGGCACCAGACTGACTAGTCTTAATGCAACACACACAGTAAACACAAGTAGTATTGAGATCACTAATGCCACACAGTCTAAACACACACACACTCACACACACACACACACACACACACACACACACACACACACGCACACTGACACACTTTTACTGAAACACTGAAACATCACTCAGTCACTACTGAAACACTGAAACATCCTGCAGTCATTACTGAAACACTGAAACATCACTCAGTCACTACTGAAACACTGAAACATCACTCAGTCATTACTGAAACACTGAAACATCACTCAGTCACCACTGAAACATCACTCAGTCATTACTGAAACACTGAAACATCACTCAGTCATTACTGAAACATCACTCAGTCATTACTGAAACACTGAATCACTGAATAATATTTTGAGTTTAGAAATTTAAAAGGAACCACTTAAAAATAATAATAAATGGAACACACTCACAAAGAACCTCCAGACTGGACCTACCGTCCATTAGTGCACTGAACTCCAGCAGCATCATCATACAGGTCCAGCATAGAATCATCCTTACACTGTGTGTGTGTGTGTGTGTGTGTGTGTGTCTGTGTGTGTGTGTGTTCGTTCTGGACGTGGTCCACTTCAGTGCAGGAGCAATTCCAGGTCCATTCGTCTCTGTCCCCTGTGTGAGAAACACACACAGAGAAGAATGGTTTAGGTGACAGAAGTGGGTGTGGCCTGCACAGAAGTGGGTGTGACCTGCAGAGATGACTGACAGCACAAGTGTGTATTTCAATAAATGTTAAAGGGGATTTAAAGTGTCCTTTAGCAATGAAGGAGGGAGACTGTTTCAGTACTTATAAAGACAGTAAACAAACAAAAAATGTTTCAATCCTGTGGAGCGGCTTCTAAAAAAAATCTTAGTGACTGTGTGTGTGTGTGTGTGTGTGTGTGTGTGTGTGTGTGTGTGTGTGTGTGTGTGTGTGTGTAAATGTATGAGTTCATTATGCTAACAGTAATGCACTCTAAAAATGAATTAATACTTCCAATAAAATTAACATCTGGAATAAAGTTCATTCAGTTGAATGTGATATCTATTGAAATTAATATCCAAATAAAGTTCCAATAAAATTAATTTTGCACAAAAAGATACAATATCGTTAGTGTTAAAAGTGTTAATAGTGCTAAAATCTGAAAAATGTTTCTAATAAAATTAAAAACTAGTTCCAGTAAAAGTATTATCTAGAAAGAGGTTCTGAAAAATGTTTCTGAAAAAGTTCCAATAACATTTGAATCTTGAAGAGACAAAAACCCAACACACACACACACACACACACACTTGTGCAAACACACACACACACACACACAGCATTAATTCTCAATTAGGGATTATAAATGGAGTCTAATGATGTTTTAAATAAGCCATTCAGTGTTTTCACAGCTGATGTCAATACCAAAAGGTGTGTGTGTGTGTGTGTGTGTGTGTAAATTGTGCTGAGGTGTGACAGTTAGTTGCAGGAAACAACCCTTCAGCTGTGTCCCACCTGCTTCACGCACACACATGCACACACACACACACACACACACACACACACACACACACCATGGAAACGCACTGAGCAGTAGAACAAGCTCAGAAGCCACAGTGGAGATTATTAATTCTTACCAGCTTTAAAGTTAATATTCACTTCCACCACCGTTATTCTTCAGCACAGCCTTAACTCTCTTAGACCAGATCCCTTCTTTAAGGGTTCAGGAACAGCGGATCAACCGTCTCCATTTCTTATGGTCCTCTGCATCTTCCAGCTTCAAAAGCAACCACCTGCATGTCCTCTCTCACCACGTCCATAAACCTCCTTTTGGTCTTCATCTTCTCCTCTTTCCTAGCAACTCCATCCTCAACATCCTCCTCCCGATATAATCCTCGTCTCTCCTCTGGACACGTCCAAACCAACGCAACCTTGCTTCTCTAACTTTGTCTCCAAAATGTCTAACCTGATCTGTCCCTCTAATATACTCATTTCTAATCCTGTCCATCCTCGTCACACCCAACGAACATCTCAGCATCTTTAACTCTGACACCTCCAGCTCCGCCTCCTGTCTTCAGCCCCTCAGCCCCTAAAAGTTCTCCTTCCATCTGCTCAACACGCTCTGTTCACCTGTGAGTACATTTCCATTTCTATCTTTAATTTCCCTGACCTGCTGCACATCTTTCCCAGCTCGTGTTAACTCGCATGAAATCCACCTTGCAGTCCTCCTCCTTCAGCTTCCACCACTTGATCCTTGACTCTGCCCTCACTTTCCTCCTCTTCTTGACCTCCAAGGTCATCCTACAGACCACCATCCTATGCTGTTTAGTTACACTCTCCCCTATCACTACTTTACAGTCTCCGATCTCTTTCAGACTGACCCTCCTGCAAAGAATATAATCTATCTGTGAGCATCTTCCTCCACTCTTACACGTCACCCTGTGCTCCTCCCTCTTCTTAAAATAAGTATTAACTACAGCCATTTCCATCCTTTTTGCAAAATCTACAATCATCTGACCTTCAGCATTCCTCTCCATGCCTACCCATCACCTCCTCATCACCTCTGTTCCCTTCACCAACATGACCATTAAAACTGCACCAATCATCACTCTCTCTGCCCTGGGTACACTCTATCACTTCATCTAACTCACTCCAGAATTCTTCTTTCTCTTCCATCTCACAACCAACTTGTGGAGTATAAGCACTAACAACATTCATTATCACACCTTCAACTTTCAGCTTCAAACTCATCACCCTCCCTGACACCCTCTTCACCTCCAAAACACTCTCCACATTCTTTTCCTTTAGGATAACTCCTTCATTCCTCCTTCTATCCACACCATGGTAGAACAGTTTAAACCCTCCACCTGGTCTTACTACCCTTCCATCTACTCTCTCACTCACAGAAGATCAACCTTCCTTCTCTCCATCATATCAGCTCATTCTCTACCTTCACCAGTCATGCTGCCAACATTCAAAGTCCCTCCCTCACTTCCACTCTCCTCCCCTTCCTTCTCTCCTCCTCCCTCTGGACATTCCTTCCTCCTCTTCTTCGGCATATTGATTCGGCAAAGTTTTACACCGGATGTCCTTCCTGACGTAACCCTCCCCATTTACCCGGTACTGGCACCAAGAAAAGTGAAAGTCATTGTGAGCATTGTCACAGTACAGCACACAGTGAGCCACAACGAAATTGGACCTCTGCATTTAACCCATGCACACACCTTGCAGCAGGGGAGCAGTGACGGGGACAGTACATTGCTCAAGGGTACCTCAGGGCATTGTACTGGTGAGGGGTTTGAACCCACAATCTTCCGATCCCGTGGCCGACTCCCTAATCAACAGGCCACCGCTGAAATACAGTGGCTTGTGCATCCCTAGTGGCGGGGTTAAAACTGTCCCTCAACAATACAGTAAAAATACAAGAACGTCTGTAAATAAGAAGAAATGGAGGGATCAAGACTTTTGCACAGAGCTGCATGTGATTGTTACTGGATGATATTCATAAGTAAGAAAAACATTGAAGGGAACATATCAGTGGGTGTTTATGATCTAAAATATCTTTATTAAAAGATTATTCTTTAATAGGAAGCCTTTCTTTCATTATCCAGGAAACTACAGCCTTTATATACATTCATTACATATTACTAAAGAGTGAAAGTATTAAGCTGTGACAGAATGGTACTGAGACCAGCTATGTTATACGTGTTGGAGACAGTGGAAAGACCAGCTATGTTATACGGGTTGTAGACAGTAATGAGACCAGCTATATTATATGGGTTGGAGACGGGAGTAAGACCAACTATGTTATATGGGTTGGAAACTATGTTATAGATGTTTGAGATGGTGATGAAATGCTTTGTGACTTGCGTCAGGAGGGACGAGGACAAACAGGATTATCAGTATTAGAGGGACAGCTGAGGCTGGACAGTCTAAAGACAAAGTGAGAGCACGCCCCCATATGCTTTCATGGAAAACCTGGTGTGTGTGTGTGTGTGTGTGTGTGTGTGTGTGTGTGTGTGTGTGTGATACGCTGCTTAAAAGGATTTGTTGTCCAAGGGTGAGGTAATAGTCTGAGCCACACAGCACACCCGCTCTCTTTCTCACACACACACTCACACACACACACATACACACTTACACACACACACACACACACACTGTGACACTGTGTCCTAAATCACACCCACAAGTCTGGTCCAAAACAAAAGATCAATTTAGACATGGAGGCGGGACCTTGGTGGAGGAGGTGGAGCTCTGTGATTTTAAAGCCCAATTACGACCTACAATCTGAAGTGGCTTCTGACAACAGACCTGTCCCTCACCTGTCCTTCATCAGGTGTGAGACAGTCAATGACGTGTTGTTCTGTGGAAGAGAGAACCCCAGGGGGACAAGATGGGACAACACACACACAGACTGCACAGTTATCCCCAGATAGTGTTTCCTCCAGAGACTCCAAGTCAACACCTGCTGCACAGATATTCAGTAAACGCAGAGAACAAGGACGTCCATTAAAAGGACAAATTTAGCATAAAGTCCAGAAATGCACACCTCAAAAGTAAACTTGTTCTTAGTATTCTACTTTCACTATCACACTATCCCTATTACTGTATCACTAAGATCACTTCACTCTCATCCCATCAGTTACTGTATCGCTAATGTCCCCTCACTCTCACACCATCACTATTACTGTATCACTAAGATCACCTCACTCTCATCCCATCAGTTACTGTATTGCTAATGTCCCCTCACTCTCACCCTATCACTATTACTATATCACTAAGATCACCTCACTCTCACCCCATCAGTTACTGTATCGCTAATGTCCCCTCACTCTCACCCTATCACTATTACTGTATCACTAAGATCACCTCACTCTCACCCCATCAGTTACTGTATCGTTAATGTCCCCTCACTCTCATCCCATCACTGTTACTGTATTGCTAATGTCCCCTCACTCTCACCCCATCACTATTACTGTATCACTAAGATCACCTCACTCTTACCCCATCACTATCACTGTATCGCTAATGTACCCTCACTCCCACCCCATCACTATTACTGTATCACTAAGATCACCTCACTCTCACCTCATCACTATTACTGTATCACTAAGATCACCTCACTCTCACCCCATCAGTTACTGTATCGTTAATGTCCCCTCACTCTCATCCCATCACTGTTACTGTATTGCTAATGTCCCCTCACTCTCACCCCATCACTATTACTGTATCACTAAGATCACCTCACTCTCACCCCATCACTATCACTGTATTGCTAATGTACCCTCACTCCCACCCCATCACTATTACTGTATCACTAAGATCACCTCACTCTCACCTCATCACTATTACTGTATCACTAAGATCACCTCACTCTCACCCCATCAGTTACTGTATCGCTAATGTCCCCTCACTCTCACACCACTACTATTACTGTATCACTAAGGTGTCCTCACTCTCACCCTATCACTATTACTGTATCACTAAGATCACCTCACTCTCACCCCATCAGTTACTGTATCGCTAATGTCCCCTCACTCTCATCCCATCACTGTTACTGTATTGCTAATGTCCCCTCACTCTCACCCCATCACTATTACTGTATCACTAAGATCACCTCACTCTCACCCCATCACTATCACTATATCGCTAATGTCCCCTCAATCTCACCCCATCACTATTACTGTATCACTAAGATCACCTCACTCTCACCCCATCAGTTACTGTATCGCTAATGTCCCCTCACTCTCACCCCATCACTATTACTGTATCACTAAGGTCCCCTCACTCTCACCCCATCACTATTACCGTATCACTAAGGTCCATCCACAAATTAGCACCGTCAATACTCCAATATTAATACCATCATGATTAAATTTCACCAATACTCTCCTCAACTACTAATTCCCCAATTACCTATCACAATTACTCCTACCACACAATTTCTCCATTGCCCCATCACTATTAATACTCCAATTATTCATTCTCATTAAGTTAACCCATCACCTATTCCATTCCCAATAATTCCTCTCACTATTACTCCCATCATTATTAATTTCCACTACTAATATTGCTCACACCCCATACTCATGACTCCACTAATTCCCCTCATACTCCCATCACATATTTCACTACTAATACCCTCTCATTATTACTCCCATCACATACTTCACTACTAATACTCCTCAATTATTACCCCACCATTATTACATTTACCACTAATACCCCTCATATTATTACCCCATCACATTACTACCACTAATACCCTCTTATTATCACTTCTCTATCAATATTAGCTTCACTACTACTACCTCTCATTATTACTCCCATCATTATTACTTCACTACTAATATTCTCATTATTACCTCCATCATTATTAATTCTACCAATACCCCTCATTATTACCCCATCACATATCACTACTAATACTCTCATTATTACCTATCATTATTACTACCTTCAATACCTTCATTATTACCCCATCATTATTACTTCACTACTAATACCCCCTCATTATTACCCCATCATTATTACTTCACTACTAATACCCTCATTATTACTCCCATCATTAGCTATCTACCACAATACCTCTCATTATTACTCATCACATTACCTACTACTAATATCCTCATTATTACCCTTAATTGGGCTATTACTCCAATACTAATACCTCTTTGGCCATTACTCCCATCATTATTACTTCCACTACTAATATCCTCTATTGGTTACCCTAATACATACTCCACTACTAATACCTCATTATTACTTCCTCATCACATATTTCACTACTAATAATTCTCTCATTATTACCCTATCATTATTACTTCACTACTAATACCCCTCATTATTACCCTATCATTATTATCACTATTAATAATTTCTTCATTATTACCTCCACACATATTTCACTACTAATACCTCTCTCATTGTCACTCCCATCATTATTACTTCACTACTAATACCCTCTCATTATTACCCCATCATTATTACTTCACTACTAATACCCTCTCATTATTACCTCATCATTATTACTCCACTACTAATATCCCCTCATTATTACCCCATCATTATTACGCCACTACTAATACCCTCTCATTATTACCCCATCATTATTACTCCACTACTAATATCCCCTCATTATTACCCCATCATTATTACTCTACTACTAATACTCTCTCATTATTACCCCATCATTATTACTCCACTACTAATACCCCCTCATTATTACCTCTCATCATTATTACTCACTACTAATACCCCTCATTATTACCTCCCATCATTACTCCACTACTAATACCCTCATTATTACTCCACTGACTAATACCCTCTCACATACCCAATCATTATTATTTCACTACAATACCCTCATTATTACCTCCCATCATTATTACCCACCACACACTTCATTATTACTTCCACTACTAATAATTCTCATTATTACTCCATCATTATTACTCCACTACTAATACCCCTCATTATTACCCCATCATTATTACTTCACTAATACCCCCTCATTATTACCCCATCATTATTACTCCACTACTAATACCCCCTCATCATTACCCCATCATTATTACTTCACTACTAATACCCCCTCATTATTACCCCATCATTATTACTCTCTCTAATATCAATCAATAATAACAAAATCATTTTACCCCCTTTTGCTCCATCTTACCCCCTGATTTGTCCGTCTGTTGTCCACTCAGTGTAGGACAGAAGCAGTTTTTACCTGTCCATCAGTGTCACACTGTATTGAAAATAATCAGACTAACTCCACCCATACGTGTCAGGATTGGTCATTGGCATCCCACCCCCTGCCCTCGACTTGGTTACTAGTCTATAATTGCATGCAGTAAATCAGTGGGGGGGGCTGTTTTGGGGGCGGGGCTCTGCTCAGCGCCCTCTGCTGGTCTGTTTACAGCAGTGCAGGGAGACAGGTACAGGCAGATCTTTACTGTCAAATATTTTTACTGATGATCTGCTTCTTTTGGTTCATGAACCACAAAGAAACTCAAAACACACTCCTCCATCTAATCTACACACACACACACACACATGCACACACACACACACTGCCTTGGGGTGCCGAGGGAAAGAAAGGGAGGATGGAGAGCAGAGAGAGATAAAGCACTCTTTGTGATCGCCGTGAATGTGTGGCTCAGTCCAGCAGCAGAGGTCACGACCTTTACAGAGAGACATAGAGAGAGACAGAGAGCGAGAGAGAGAGAGAGAGAGAGAGAGAGAGAGAGAGAGAGAGAGAGAGAGAGAGAAAGTGAAACCTACTTACCTGAAAGAAAAACACACAAAGTGAGAGAACTGAAAGGGCAGGATGATGTTTTCCAAATTTTATTGAGTTTTTATTTATGAACAAACACACATTAGAGACGTCTGAATGTCCCTCAGGGACACAAACTGCTGGTGGAGACGCTGTCTGATGTCTGAATGTCCCTCAGGGACACAAACTGCTGGTGGAGACGCTGTCTGATGTCTGAGACCTTGTATCAGTTTGGAGAAGATTCTGGACTAAAACTGAACCTGTTCATGGTGTAGGGACACGAAGAAAAGTGATTTAGTTCAGATGGACTATTTTACCATCATCACCGTCCCACAGAGACACTCAGAGACGCTCAGAGACGCGAGGAGCTTCACTGGGGGACAGAAGACAGAACGTCTGGTTCCATTCACCACCACTAGAAAGACAATCTGAACCAAACCCAGTCTAGAGGAGTTTATACTGAATTGAAGGAACTAATTAATTAAACGATCACAGACTAATTAAACACTGAAAGGCTGAATAAACGATCACAGACTAATTAAACACTGAAAGGTTGAATAAATGATCACAGACTAATTAAACACTGAAAGGCTGAAAAAACGATTACAGACTAATGAAACAATCACAGGCTGCAGCAGGAAAGAGAGACCAGTAAGGCATGGTGGCGGTAGTGTCTCCCATTAGACCAGTGTCCTCATGTGTTTACTGCAGAACGGTCTGTTCTTCCTACTGTAGAACATCTGTCCTTGCAG